>PVJX010004148.1:0-98311 GCA_004027295.1 Dolichotis patagonum | reverse complement strand
TAGGTCTTTGATCCATTTAGACTTTAGTTTTGTGCATGGTGATAGGCATGGATCTAGTGTCAGTCTTCTGCATGTGGAGAGCCAATTTTTCCAACACCATTTATTAAAGAGGCTATCCTTCCTCCAGTGAACATGTTTAGCTCCTTTGTCAAATATCAGGTGGCTGAGTGTCTTTGTACTTATACTTGCGTCTTCTAATTTGTTCCATTGATCCTCGGGTCTATTTCTTTGCCAGTACCATGTTGATTTTATCACTGTGGCTTTGTAGTACAGTTTCAAGTCAGGAATTGAGATGCCTCCTGCCTTGCCTTTATTGCCCAGAATTACCTTTGCTATTCTAGGTTTCTTCTGTTTCCAAATGAATTTTAGGAGTGTTTTCTCTAGATCTGTGAGGTATGTCAATAGTATTTTGATTGAGATTGCATTAAATCTGTATAACAGTTTTGGGAGTATGGCCATTTTCACAATGTTGGTTCTTCTTAGCCAAGAGCATGGAACATCTTTCCATTTTCTAATATCCTCTTCAATCTCCTTTTTTAGCATAGTATAATTTTCAGTATATAGATCTTTTACATTTTTAGTTAGGTTGATTCCTTTGAGACAGGGTGTCCCTATGTAGTTCATGCTGGCCTTGAACTCACAGTGACCCTCCTGCCTCAGCTCCCCAAATGCTATGATTACAGGTGTCACCACCTTCCTTGGAATCATTTAATACTATTTAATTTAGAATTTTTCTCATATTCTAAGAAAGCATATTCAACCTGCTGCCCATGGGCTGCATCTGGCCTGGACAGCTAGTAATGTGGCTCCACAAGTTCATAAGATACTGACATTATTATGTCATTCTTAGCAATATTTTTCAAGACTCTGCTGAACAGTGCTTAAGTGTGGACTGTATCCAAAACAATTCCTCTTCACTCAAGTAAGGCAAAAGATTGGACACCCATATTCTAAGCAAGTTAAGTACATGTCTCTTGCTTTTATTTTTAGGTTTTAGGTTAAAGATACAGTGATGTCACAAACTGTATCACAGAGATTTCTTTTTCTAATACCTAGCCCAAACCAACTATTTTTATTTAACAAAATTTTTATTCATGACTATTGTTGGATGCCCTAATACCATCCCATATTTCCTTTAAAATCAGTTGCATAAAGGAACAGTATAAAGATGAGAAAACAAGCAAGTAACATTGAAGAAATCTGAAGTGACTCAAGAAACAAACTTTTTAAATTGCATCATAATTTTACAATGATTTCAATGGCTATGGCATCCATAAAAGCATAGTCTGTAAGCAAAAAGGAACAGTCAAAGTACAAAAACTTTTTTGGACATTAAAAACACAATTGTCAACATAGGCAAGGTGGTGCACAGCTATACTCCCGGCACTTGGGAGGCTGAGGCAGGAGGATCACCATGATTTCAAGGCCAGCCTGGGTTACATAAGCAGGTTCATGGCCAGCCGGAACTACATAATGAGACCTTGCCTCCAAAATAATTTTCTTTAGACTCTCTAAATAATAAAATAAACATGAAGACTTTATTAGAAATCAGAATTCAATTTATGTCCTATCACAAAGACTAGAAAGAATTTTAAAATATGAAAATAAACTTAAGACATACAAGAAGGATTCAGAAGCCAACGTCTGTCTAAAAGAGCCCCCAAATGAAGAGAGCCAAGACAACAGGAAGGAAGAAACACCCAGAGGAGTGGCTGAAGGACATTTCCTTGAAGCTCACTAGCTTCCATTTTAAAATAGTCCAGTAAAGCCAAACAAATTAATTTTTAAATGATCCCCTTTCAGATCCAGTCTAATGAAATTTCAGAACTCCCAGAGAAAAATCCATAGAAGTGGAAAAACAAGTTACCAAAAGAAGCAAAGGTAAGAATGACACCAAACTCATCATTTCAGCCACACTGCAGTGGGGAGAGATTAGTTTTGTTTTTTTGCTGTTTTTGGAAGTTGAACCCAAAACCTTGTCCTTGTTGGAAAAATTCTCTACTAGTAATAAATCCACACCCCTCTTTATTCTTACTTTTATTTTTTATGGGGCAAGACCTCACTAGGTTGACCAGTCTAGCCTCGGTCTGGCCATGCTCCTGCCTCAGCCTCCTGAGTAGCTGATATTATAGGCATGCACCACTACAACCAACTCTAATACTTTTATTTGGTAAAATAAGGCAACAAAATTTTTAAATGTTAAAGAGTCTCATTCTCACCTTCTCAGTTCACCCTACCTCACCTGCCTTCAAAGGTAATAATCATTTTTATTAGTTTATTATTTATCCTTCCAGTTGGGAAAAATTTTTCTAAATTTAGATTTCTAACTCTAAGCAATAGAGTTTAGACAAAATAAATACATATGCAATGTACAGGCACTGCAAGAATAAAGTACCACTGTAGCCTTGTGAAATGAAACACTGGAGGAAACCCAGCAAAATGAAAAGGGAATCCGTGGGACACATGGAATACAAGAAACACGCAAGCAGATGAATACGAACTATGGAAGGTGAAAGAGGCTGAGAAGTCAAAGGGGCCCTGTTAGACCCAAAGAGGAGATTTACTGTGAAGCTGATGTTTTAGAGCCTCTCAGCCACACAGGCCTTTGAAGGTCAAGGGATGGATCTGTGTAACTGCTGTATATGCAATTTTGAATGTTTTCCTCTTGAGAGAAGCCCAAAATTTTATGATATTCAAGACCCACCAAACCTGAACCTTTCTTTGATTTTAACATTTAGAGTTTCTTTCAAGCAACAAAGCTGTAAATGACGTGAATTGCATTTCTTTCCTTGGGTTCAGTCAAAGTACAGTAATATTCACAGTAACATACTACTAAGCAGTATAATAATGTTTAGTGATTTTCTACTTCTTAGTTAACTTATACAAATATTTAGCTGAAGTTACAGAACAGAATGAATGTTTTAAATCTTGACAATATAAAACAATACAACTAAAAATATTAGGAAGAGAGATGAAAGGACAGTTAATCTATTAGTATTTGATAAAACTAACAGCAATAGGAAGAGATTCTAGTACACTGGTTTTTATCAGCTATGTGAACAAAAAAATTATATAACTCTAGTCTGCAATTGGAGAAGTCAAAGAAAATAGAAGATGCTGTAAAAGCAATGCATGTCTCATCTTTCAGGGTATATAGCCATCTAAAGATGGTAAACCATTGGTACAGGCATAATTATTATTACAAGCATACATATTTAAAGATAAAATAATAATCGTGAAACAACTCAGTCAAAAAGTGCTACCAGTGATGAATTGAAATAGAAGAAGAATGTTATGGTTTATATCTAGATGTCCCCTTAAAGGCCCGTGCACTCATAGGTACAGCCTTTGAGGGTAACTGCATGTGATACTGGATTAATCCACTGATTAATTTAACATATCTCTGGGTGTTGGTGATAGACTTAAGAGGGAAGATCCAGCCTGAGTGTCAGTGGCACCAACCAATAGGCTTGTAGCATGGACAGAATAAAAAGGGAAAGTAGAAGGAAGACTTCCTGCTTTCTGCCTGTATTACATGGACTATTTCCCTCTGCCATGCCCTTCAGCCATGCCACTCTGCCTTGGAACAAGCCAACTGTGAACTGAAACCTCTAGAAATTGGAGGTAAAACAAACCTTTCCTCCTCTATCTTTTTTTGGGTTTTTTTTTTTTTGGTTTTTTATTTTTTAGTATTAAAGAAACAAACTCAGGGCTTCCAGCTTGCTAGATAAACATTCTACCACTGAGCTAAATCCCCAGTCCCTCCTCCTCTAATTTGTGGAGGTATCCTATCCCAGTAATGAGAAAGTAACTAAGACAAAGAGAAAAGGAAATGTTTTTATTTTTATTTTTAACCTTCTATACCATTCGAGTTTTTATTTATACAAGCATTATTTTTTACAAGCATTATTTTTTAAAATTTTAAATAATTTTTAAAATATGTGCACCACTGAATATTTATTAAAGCAAAATCTCTGACATCAGCCTCAAATCAAAGTGACCAGATAAAAATACGTTCTTCAACTCACGGTGATAAGAAAAACATGATTTCAACACTAACAGCAGATTAAGAGAACAGCAATTTGCCCATTTCCTGGTGCAGCTGTGACTTCGATTTCTGAAGCCACAGAGAGAGGAATCTAAATCATCACAGCTGGACAACAAAGCACAAGCTGAGTTTGTCAGAGGTAGGTTCATTGTCAGGGATGCTCATTTCAAATTGCTTTGGCAAAGCAAAGTTACCACTGCTACATTTCACAACGTCTGAAAATCTGTGACTCTTCCAACCCCAAAGAGCAGTTCTACAGACCTTGATGAGAAAGTGTACATTGACCTGATCATTACAACAGATGTAAGAACGAGAAAATACAGTCAAAAGCAATAGGTCATAATGCTGTAATGAAACTTCCAAACCAAAGCATTTTCATTATCTCAAAGCAAGCAAGAGAGCCACGGAGAACTCTCCTCTGATTCGGTACCTTTGACCTTCACAAAAAAGGCAGCTTCTGCACTGCGCATTTCAGAAGACTCTTGAAAGGTCATCACAATGACCTCCATCCAATTTCACTTGCAATTTAACCTGCCTCAACTTTATCAAATATTTCTGAGAACCCACAGTAATTCAAAAACTCAAAATAGCATTTATCCCAAACTAAAAAATTCTCCTAAGGACAGTGCTGGAGTTCAAGTAACATTTACTAAGCTTTGCCTGCATGCCGTGCAGTATATTAAGCCATCCCCATGCAGTTTTCTCATTTGATACTTACAAAATCATATGAAATACATGGCGATGTTATCCACATTGGCAGCTGGGATTGTCTAAGCACGCCTGCCATGACATCTCCTACCCCGGGTACTATTCTACAGCGTGTCCTTGCCCCTCCCCCCAACTCCCGTAGGAAGGCGTGAGAAAGGGTCTTGCTCCCACCAGGCTCTCTAGAGATGTTTGTTTTGGGAGAAACCAAGTTCTCTGTACTTAAGAGTCCTCCTGCCACTGGGCCACCACGCTGGAGAGTGCAGTGCGTGGACAGTGAAGGATCTCCTGGCTACCAGCAGACCCCACGACAGCCACGCAAGTGAAGCACCTTGGATACCCAAATCCAGACAAGCCTTCACACGTCCAAAGTCTCGGAGGATGTCCCGCTAAACTGCAAAGTGTTGGAGACCACTACCCAGCAGCTCTGAGCAGGATTTAAATTTTACTAATTGGCTTTTTGTGTTTTCCTGTGAGTCTGTCCTAGGCTTGCCCCGGTGTCTGGTGATGGGAGCTGATTTATAGTAAGTGAACCTCTATGAAGCACTGGTCCTGGGCTGAGGCCTGTAGTGGCCTGTGAGGCCAGAGATACCTCAAAGGGCAAGATAAGGCCACAGCTGCGGACACTTGGCTCCAACCCCAATTAACAAGATAGAGACTGCAACTGCAGAAATTACTCATGCAGTATCAATCCTACCATAAATGTCAATTGGAGATGAGACAGGCCTCCTAAATTGGCATAACTTACTACTTGGAGAAGTCTTTGAAGTGACTCCCAAGGTCCTGCTCATTACCTGCACATTCCTCAGTTTCCCCGCCTTTTGTCTTAATCAACTGGGCTAATCCAGAGAAGCTTTTGTCTTCGTCCTCAGAGTCTTGAGCTTAACTAAAGGGTTTTGACCCTCCTGGAGCCCTAAAAAATCATACATTTGTCTCTTTTTATTTAACCTCCGCTGTACACTCATTTGGGAGATCAGGGATCTAGGTCAGGACCTGATAGCAAGAGAGACTTTCCATGGGGCCTAGGAAATTTTCCAGCCCGCCTTTCCCTCCCTCCCTCTTTGCCTTCCTTTTTTCCTTCCTTCTTTCCGTGTGTGTGTGTGTGTGTGTGTGTGTGTGTGTGTGTGTAATACCAGGGATTAAACCAGGGCCTTTGCACTGGGCCACATTTCCAACTTGTTTTTAAAAAAAAAATATGTAGACCATGATGTTAAGTGACATAAATCAGACGCACAAGCTTAAATATCATATTGTTTCCCACATATGAGAAACCCAGAGTAAAAATAAAAAGCAAAATAAAAAGATAATATGAAGTAAGAGACAAGTCATTCTCAAAGGGGAAGGGGATCCAGAGATAGAAGGCAAAAAAAAAAAAAAAAGAGAGAGAGATGAAGGAGGAGTGGGGAGGAAAGGAAAGGGATAAAGGACAAAAAAAGGAATTGGGACGTGTTGTGTACATGCACCAACTACACACAAGGAATGTAAACATTATGAACTGAAAACATGAACAAAAGAAGGGAAGAGGAAATCAAGGGACAACTGGAGTGGGGGAAGGAGGGAAAGGGAACGAAAAAAGAAATTAAGATACAGGTACCAGCGTCATACAGGGAAGTAAATATATGTATTATACACATGTAGTTAAACAAAAAAAATTTTTAAGTATAAATAGCCAGGCATAGTGATGCAGGCCTCTAATCCCAGCACTTGGGAAGCTGAGGCAGGAGGGTCACTGAGTTCAAGGCTAGCCATGGCGACATAGTGAGTTCAAGTCCAGCCTGAGCTGCATAGTAAAGCCCTGTCTCAAAAAACAAAGTGTAAATAAATTAGTGATAAGTGTCAGAGTCTCACTCGGTTGCCCAGACTGGGCTCAGATTCGCAGTCCTGCCTCAGCCTCTCAGAGTGCTGGAATTACAAGTATTACTGCCACACGTGGCTCAGCTCAGCCTATTTTAAAGTCGTGGCTTAGGTTTTACACTATTAAGCTTAATACGATGTTGCACACATCTGAAACCAGAACCCCATTTGCTAAGGAAAGAAAATAAGGCTTAAAGAAGGACTCGAGTTCAGATCTTAGCCATTTTATCTTACTGACAAATGTTGGGATAAGAGTGGTCTCACATAGCTTCTCAAAGCACATGTGGATTTCAGGGTATCTATCAGCAGAATAAGCTGTGGAAAGGAAACTGGCTTCATAAAAGTAGAAGTAAGTCTTTTACTGCATTTTGTGATGGAGCCATTTTTCCTGATTCCACCAATTAGTCTACCAACTAAAACTCTGAAACTCCTTGCAAATTACTTTCATTATCACAGCACAGATGACTGCCTCAGACTACTGTAGGCAAATACCCTAATAAGAGAAATCCCCAGCAGAAGATTTAACATTTCTCTTTTTCTCTAAAATCACTCTTAGATGGCTGGGTTGAAGTTTCATAAATCAAGGCCTTCAGAATTTTCTCAAATCGGAAGTTATATGAGTAATGGGGGATTTTAAACATAATTTTGAAACAAATTTTATACAACTTCAAGAATGGAGTTTATATAAAACATAATTAAGAAACAAGAGTGAAAGTTTTTACAAAGTCTACAAATGGTTGTATGAAAGCTGTATCTCTAAAATATTTTAAGAGTTGGATTACAGTGCAGGTTGGTTTTATTCTCTTGAGAAGACTTCCTATGACAGACACTTCCGGATGTCTGCGTGCATAACCCATCTCCCACTCTGGATGACGACGTTGTGGTTATGTTTGCACTTACGCCTCTTAACCCCCTTCCTTGGCTAATTGAACTAAGAGAGTCAACAAATTCTATCTCTTGAAAAATTGGAACTGAGACTCATGAATTCCAGGCCTTCTATAGCGCTCATTTCAGTAGATGAGATGGAAACTCGGGAGATAAGGTTGCCACACTACGGCAGCTATGTTTGCTAAGAGAAAACCAAGACAATGAAAAAAGGCAACGGAGTTTTACAGATTTACAAATCACAGGATAAGGCAGAGATGGACATAATGGGACAAAAAATCAAAGGGAGAGAGTGACAGAGAGAGAGAGAGAGAGAGAGAGAGTGAGAGAGATGGGCAGACTTCCTTTTCCTAGTTTTTAGGTTCCCAGGCTTTTTTGAAAGCTGATGTACCTCCTGTCCCTGAGATCTGGGATACACTGTAGTTCCCAACAAAGGCCAGCCCTGGTTTCGTGACACGCACCTCTGGTGTTCTGCCTGTGCAGTGCCCTACCACAAGGGACAGGCTCGCCCAGGTAGCCATGAAAATGTGGCAGAAATGACAATGTGTCATTTGTGAGGCCAGCTTATTAAAAGTGTTGCAATTTCCACCTTTCTCTCTCTTTGCTCACTTTGTTCAAAGCCCTCCTGAAAAAGAATTGGAGGTTCCTGCTAACAGCCAGAACCATCTTGCCAGGCACGTGACTAAACCATCTTGAAGTACACCCTCAGCCCCAGTAAGCTTCCAAATGCTGGCAGCCACAGCCAGCACATCTCGACTGCAGCCTCATGAAATGACCTGAGCTGGGACTACCGAGTAAAGCCATTGCTGAATCCCTGACCCAGAAACTGTGATAGATGTTTTTATGAAGACACTAAATTCTGGTTATATATCACAAAGCAACAGTAACCAGTATATATTCTTTAAATAATTTCTTCTGGATTATATAGTACTTTATACAGTATTTTTAGTTGTTGTAATAGGATGTCCAGTGGAATTTTTCCTGCTGTCTCAAAACTGCAGAAAAATGAATACGATAGCTATTAAGTATCTTGTATTCTAAATTCAAGAAGTTCCTAAGAGTTGGAGCCCCTCAGAGTCTTCCTGGGGCTTAGTGGAAGGTACATGCGTGCACACACCTCTACAGAAAAGTACTGAAAGGGGAGGAGGTTGTAAGTCTCAGAGAATGTAGCACATCTCCCTGAAACCATGAGAGGTGCTTTAGGGAAAATTATTCCTAAACCCTGGGGATCTTTATAGAAAACATTTTACTCCTTAATTTGATTCTGCTGGGCAGTGGACTTGCTAATGTTTTTTGTGCTAAACAGACTGACAGAGAGACAGTCTGAGAAGCAGCAGCCATGACACACGCTGAACAATGCACTGTTGTTGGACAAGGTGTGTTTCTCATGGTTGCAATAGATAATGAGGAAGATATCTGTTACGGTTTATATCTAGACACCCCCCTTCAAAAAAAACCTCATGTGCTCATGGGTGGGGATTGGGGGAGGCAACCGGGTCAAGAGGCCATACTACTCATCAGTGGATGAGTTCACGGGGAGTCCACAGCTGGGTGTGATGCTGGGAGGTGAAGCCTGGTTAGAGGAGGTGGTCACCGGGGCATCCAGTTTGCATCCAGCAGAAAATGCACACGTTAGTTGATGGTGCGAGCGGCACACTTGAAGATGGAGGTTTTGTGGATGTGAGCGTTCTGGACAGTGGAATGTCTCCCAGCTTTCCTCCTCCACTGAGCTTCCAGAATACGGGAGTAACACGTTTGTACTATAGGTAGAAAATTAACAGACTTGTCCTGAGGAACCTGACTTCTCTCAGAGGAAAAAACTAAAAATTCAAAGAGTAGGTATGTCTCAAACAAAGCACAGCCAGGTGATCTACTGAAAAGTTCACAACGGACACACCCAGCCACACGTTCAGATCTTCCCACAGCTTTGTAACTCTCCAGTATGACTTTGCCCCTAGGATTCATGCTCTCTTTCAAAACACTTTCACACTAAATGAAGCTGACTTGTATAAATAGGATATTCAGGTGATGACACAGTGTGGGTTCCAAATCTAGGTCATAAAAGTCATTAAGGCTTCCAAACTGCTCTCTCTTGGATCACTCATTCTGAAGATGGCCAGCTATCATGCCAGGAGGGCCCGTAGCAGCCCTGTGGAAAGAATTATTGTAAAGGAGCAAAAATTCCTTACCTTTTACTGAGGGAAATAAGTGTATGTGGCTTAAAGAAGGTGAATCAAGAAATAGTAATATAGATATATTCTTTAAGAATAATAGATATACAGTGCCATTCACGAACTGCAGGGGAAGAGAACCAGGCCTCACAGGAGGTGATCCCTGCCTGGAAACCATATCATTTTCATTGTTTTCTTGGCTCAGGTTTTATTCTCTTTTGTTTATGTTAAATCTGATGGCATGAGCAGCTATTTAAAAGATAGCAAGACATCTTATGGTAGCCATTTTGGATTTACTAGTGGCTTGTTTTGAAGTCCTTTATTGCATTCATTGTTTTGTTTTTATTGTTTCTGCTCTATTCTGTTCTATTAGATTTTTACAATGTCTGAAGGTATCTGCAGCTATTTTGAAGACAACAAAAGGCATTATGGTAACTATTGCTGATTTTGTAAGGTTCCTGTACCATTTATACTAGTTTATTTTGATTGGTTTTATTCTGTTTTATTTTCCTTGGTTTTATCCTCTTTAAAATAGAATAATAGAATATAAGTAGGACTTGGGCTGTAGCTTGGTGGTAGAGGGTGCCTAACATACATGAGGCCTTGGGTTCAGTCCTCAGAAACCCCCAAAATGTGGTCCCTGTTACCTATAGTTATGATCGTATCTCATACTTACATCTACTAATAGTAACTAACAGCTGCTAATAGTTCATATGACTAATGTAACTATTAATTGTTCAGAATTTAAAACAAAACGGTGCACGCTGGGCATGGTGGTGTGTGCCTGTAATCCTGGTACTCAGGAGGCTAAGGCAGGAGGATCACTGCAAGTTCGAGGCCAACCTAGACTATATAGTGAGTGCAAGGACAGCCTGCACAACATAGCAAGACCTGTCTCCAAAACATGATGAATTTTACTAATAATTTAACCCTGGGGCCAGGAGTTTAGCTCAGCGGCACAAGTACCTGCTTGGCAAGTGTGAGGTTCTGAGTTTGATCCCTGGTACCAAAATAATAATAATAATAATAATAATAATAATAATTACTATTATTATTATTTGACCCTAATTTACTTAATAAATGAAATATTATTTGATATTTATAGTAATGACAGATCTACAAGTTAAATTGTCAGAGATATTATGAGATAAATATGATAAGAAAGGAAAGAAACTAAAGTGTTTTGAGCACTTAAATATTAGAAAAATGATGGACAGAGAATGAAGCTTACCCAGCTAGCAGATCAGAATCATTATGTGTAGCCAAGTTTTTCTGACTCTAACATTGTCTTTTCCACTATATCACATAATTAACTAAGACACACTATCCCTCAGAGTAGCAGAACGTTTCTACATTTTTCTTGGAAAAGGATTATTAAATTATGTTTTATTGCAAGCATTATATCAATTTGATATGTATACTTTTCCTTTGTGTATTTTACATAAACATTTAATTAATTTATGACACTATTTGATGTCAGGTAAAGGAAATACTAGTCTCAGTTCACACATTCATGTGAATACCAAATTGAACTTTCTGGACTTATTTTTTAAATCCAGTTTAATTTCCCTAGACACCCCATTAACCTGATGGTGAAAATTAAATCTTAGTCAATTGTAGATTCTCCCACAGGACAATTTCCTTCAGAGTTGTGCTGAAGTTATGAGGATAATGGAAGGAGGCAAAGAAGAGTCCAGTCCTTTATCCTGCCACCCTCCCACAGCTTCCCATCCTGCCCCAAGCCATCAGCCAGCACCGCCCTGGTGCATTACCCCTCATTTCCATCAGCGGGGCCCTTGGAGGCTGGGATGCTGTCCCTCCTCCTTTTATATGCAACGCAGCACTCTAGATCTCATTACTCTCTGTCCCTCTCTGACCTGCAAAAAATTCTTTATACTCTCAAAGTTCCTACCTGGCTAGAAAGCGCAGGCAGCTTCTTCTCCTCTATGATATTACCACTTCCCTAAAGCCCTTCTCAGAAAGCAAACTGAAAATGCTCTCTGCCATCAGACCCACAGTGCTCTCTGTCTTCTCACCTTTCAGATACCCAAGGTTTTGGAAAGAGCAGAGTAAACCCCCCCCCCCATAGCTTTGAGCTATCCTTCCTCCCCCTTCACAGCTCCTGTTTCCCCTCTAATGCAGACTCTAAGGAAAAAGGAAGCTTTGTAATAAATCATCAAGACTTTTCCAGCTCTTAAATCCTAAACTTTAGACTTTATTCTGCCTTCTGCAACATTTCTTTCCTAGTCTGCCTATGTAGGAAGGGATAAGAAATACCCATAAATAATCCAATGACTAGCATTTGCAAATTGCAAGACCACCAGATCGGTACTGTGCCAGATGCTTCACTTCCTGATGTCAGGATTTGTCCTGGGTCAGACAGCTAATAAGTGGATACAGAGGGAAAAGCCAACTGCGATAATGTATCTAGTGCAATATCAGAACTATTTGTACAGAAAAGGAATGCAGTTAGGTGGGCAAAGGAGGGAAATGCTCAGAAATGTTTTCCCATGGAAAACTCAAGCAGCGTACGCAAAGGCATGGAGGGCGCCCCAGAGAACAGCTTGCTTTCAAGCGCGCACAGGTGGTGGCAGACCATGTGGGGCCCAGGAAGAAAAGTCAGACAGCGCCTCCCAAGAATCGGCCATGCTGGCACTGGGAGGACCCAACCAACAAGCCAACTAGCCAGCCTTTCTGGTAAGCCGTGCTGGCCATGTGAGGACCAGGTAGAGAAAAGTCAGTGCCTCTCATGAGCCTACCAGTGCACAGGCTGAGAATCACCAATCTCCTCCCCACCCCCATTCCGCCGTAAGCAACTGGCTAGTTGACACAGGCTGAGTTGATAGCAACTGAGGTACAAAAAGCAACTGAAGACTTATATTTTTTGTTTGGCTTTGCAGCCTTGGGGCCAGTGGTCTGAGCATCTGTAGGGAGGATAACATTATGCAATATAGCAATTGTGGGGGATTTCTTTTTTTTTACTTAGAGAAAAAAGGCAAAACAGAAAAAAAGGGTAGAAATAATGAGAATTTCAAAAAAAATAACAGTAAGAAATCACTAGTTGATAAATTACATATTGTTATCTTAGAAGTAGTTGTTCAAGTTACAAAATCAAAGCATAAAAAGTGGACAGTCAAACAATGACAGTATGAACTGTTCTGTTTGATAAACAAAAACTTAGTAGTATGGTCATCTATCTTACACACTTAAACATACATACAGTTATATCCTTTAGAGCACTTTCTTTCCCTTTCATTATTACAATATCTATTATATGTTTTGGATCTTATTACTCTTTCAGTTTTTTATTTTTTTTATAATAGAGGACAATATGATACTTATAAATCTGAGTCTGATTTATTTCACTTATGAAGATAGTCTCAAATTGCCTCCATTTACCTATAAAATCCTCAAGATCATCCTTTTTATAGCTGAGTAATATTCCATTGTATAAAAATACCACATCTTTTTCATCCATTCTGCAGTTGATGGGCACTTAGGTTGTTTCCAAGATTTAGCTATTACAAATTGTGCTGCTATGAACATGGCTGCACATATATCGCTGTGACATGACCTTTTCCATTTTTCTGGGAAAATACCCAGGAGGGGTATACCTGGGTTGAATGGAACTTCCAATCCTGATTTCCACAGTGGGTACACCAGTCTACACTCCCACCAGCAGTGGAGCAGTGTTCCTTTTTCCCCACAGCCTCACCAACATTTGTTATCAGTTGATTTCTTGATGGCAGCTATTCTTTCAGGAGTGAGATGAAATCTCAATGTTGCTTTAATTTGCATTTCTTGAATGGCCAGTGGTGGTGAACATTTCTTCAAGTATTTGTTTGCCATTTGTATTTTTGGAGAGGGTCTTTGAATTTGGGGGGAGTTCATGTTTTTCAATTCTTTATATGTTCTTGATATTGATATAAGTCCTTTGTCTGAGGGACTGCTGGTTAAAATTCTTTCCCATTCTGTGGGTTTTCTTTTCACTTTGTTGGTGATTTCTTTTGAAGTGCAAAACTTTTTAAAAACATGAGATCTCAGTTGTTGATTCTTTGAAGTACTCCCTCTACAGTTTGTGTTTCGTTCATAAACTCTTTGCCTACCCCTATATTTCCCAAATTTCTACCTACGTTGTCTTCCAGTAGATTTAGTATTTCTGTTTTAATATTTAGATCTTTGATCCATTTGGACTTTAATGCATGGTAATAGGCATGGGTCTAGTTTCAGTCTTTGACATGTGGAAAGCTAATTTTTCCAACACCATTTGGAAATGGCTGTCCTTCTTCCAGTGAACATGTTTAGCCCCTTTGTCAAATATAAGGTGGCAGAGTGTCTTTATAGTTGTGTTTGCATCTTCTAATTTGTTCCATTGATCCTCAGGTCTATTTCTTTGCCAGTACCATGTTGATTGTATCACTATAGATTTGTAGTATAATTTCAAGTCAGGAATTGAGTTGCCTCCTGCTTTGCCTTTGTTGCCCAGAATTGCCTTCACTATTCCAGGTTTCTTCTGTTTCTAAATTAATTTTAGAAGTGTTTTCTCTAGAACTGTAAGGTATGTTAATGGTATTTTGATTGGGATTGCATTACATCTGTATAACAGTTTTGAGAGTATGGCCATTTTCACAATGTTGATTTTTCCTAACCAAGAGCAAGGGATACCCTTTCATTTTCTAATATCTTCCTCAATGTTCTTTTTTAGAGTATTATAATTTTCAGCATATAGGTCTTTTACATTCTTGGTTAGGTTAATTCTTAAGTATTTCATTTTTTTAGATGCTATTGTGAAAGGTGATATATCCATAATTTCTCTCCCAGTGAGTTTTTTGTTTGTGTACAGGAATGCTATTGATTTTTTAATGTTGACTTTGTATCCAGCTACACTACTGAATTTGTTTATTAAGTGTAGGAGTATTTTAATGGAGTTTTTGGAGTCTTCTATGTAGGGTATCATGTCATCTGCAAATAGTGATAATTTAAATTTTTTCTTTCCTATCTTTATTCCTTTTATTTCTCTCTCTTATCTGATTGCTCTGGCTAGTATTTCCAGAACTATATTGAGTAGGAATGGTGATAGTGGACATCTTTGTCTTGTTCCTGATTTTAGAGTGAAAGATTTCAGTTTTTGTCCATTTAGTATAGTGTTGGCTGTTGGTTTGTCATAGATGGCCTTTATTAGATTGAGGTAGACCCTGTATATCCTGAGTTTCTGAAGGGTTTTTATCATGAACATGTGTTGGACTTTATCAAAAGCTTTCTCTGCATCTATTGAGATGATCATGTGGGTTTTGTTTTTGACTCTGTTGATGTGGTATATTACATTTATTGATTTGTGTATGTTAAACCATCCCTGCCTTCCTGGAATAAATCCCACTTGGTTGTGGTGTATAATCTTCTTGATGATTTGCTGCATTCTGTTTGCCAGTATTTTATTGAGAATCTTTGCATCAATGTTCATTAGTGAGATTGGCCTATAGTTCTCCTTTTTGGTTGAGTCTTTCTCTGGTTTTGGTATCAGAGTAATACTTGCCTCCAGGAACGAGTTAGAGAAAATTGCTTCTCTTTTGATTTCATTGAAGAGTTTAAGGAGTATTGGAGTCAAATCTTCTCAAAATTTCTTGTAGAATTCAGCCATGACTCCATCAGGCCCTGAGCTTTTCTTTGTTGGTAAGTTTTTAATCACATTTTCAATTTCTTTTTTTTAAATTTTATTTGAAGAGAAAAAAAAGCAATACAGAAAAAAAGGTAGAAATAATACAGATTTCAAAAAAAGTAAGAAATCACTAGTTGATAAATTACATATTGTCTTCTTAGAAATAGCTGTTCATGTTACAAAATTAAGGCATACAAAGTGAACAAACAGTGAAGCTCCAAACAGTTCTGTTCAACGATCCAACAAAAACCTGGTAATATGGTTATCAATCCCACACACTTAAACATACATGCAGTTATATCCTTTAGAGCATTTTCTTTTCCTCTTTTTGCTTTTTAAGTACATTATCTGTTTACTTATATTATGTTTCAGCTTTCTCAGTACCTTATTGATCTGTTTTGTTGTTGTTACTTCCTTTTTAATCACCTTATATAATTCTGTTGTTTTGTTTTTGAGTTTCTCGTCATTCATGTCACATGGATCAGCTTTGGTGGAGTTGGGAGTTTTGGGAAGTATTTTGTTACCTTAATTTCTCATGTTCTCTTCTTTTATTTTTATTTAATTTTTATTAACTTGGAGGTAGTCATATACAACAAAACAGGATGGAATAAAGCCAATTGAGACAGTGCGGTGAAATTGGCACAGAACATTACAGCAGGTCACCAGGACAACAGTAATAGGCAACATTGTATATCTCGTTGTCTTCACAATAGTTGTTCTTCTACTAGGTAGAGCAAAATCAAAAGAAATACACAACATTATAGAACACATCAACACAGAGTATTGAATAGAGCAACACTGTTAATCAGGACTAAGCAAAATGCGATAAAAATATCTGCCTTCAGAGATAGTAGAAGGAAACTCCCCCCACTTGCTGTACCAAATATGGTCACCTCCTAAGAGATACCCAGATCCCTGGATCCCAATTGTTAATGGGGGTGGGGGGATGTGGTATATTTGATTCTAAGCCTGAGCCCCGGTAGGCAGCAGGCTGGTTTCTGGTTGGCTCAGCGCCCTAAGTTCCAACATGGCGTGTATCTCAGGAAACACTGTTGCTTATTTCCCTGCCCTGGGGTGACCACAGCTTGCCAAACCACAGTCACTTACCAGGGTGGCCGGCTAGTTGCTGGCTGGTTGGTTAGTCCCAGCGCCCTAAGTTCCAACATGACGTTTTCAATTTCAATAGCTGATATTGGGTTATTCAAAATTGTTATATCTTCTTGATTCAGCTTTGATAGTTCATACATTTCTAGAAATCTGTCCATTTCCTCTGTGTTCCACTCTATGTGAGTAAAGATTTTTCAAAGTAGGTATTCATGATCTTTTGAATTTCCATGGGATCTGTAGTAATTTCTCTCTTTTCAGTCCTTATTGCATGAGTTTGAGTTTTTCTTTCTCTTCCTTTATAAGGTTGGCTAGAGGTTTATCATTTTGTTTATTCTTTCAAAAATAGATTTTGATTCATTAATTTTTATATTGTTTTTTAGTCACAATTGCATTAATTTCTGCTCTGATCTTTATAATTTCCTCTTCTGTGAGTTTTAGGTTTGGCTTACTCTTCTTTTTCTAGAAGCTTGAGATAGCATTAGGTTGTTTATTTGTGCTAATTCTGTTTCCTTGATATAACAATTTATTGCTATATATTTCCCTCTTAGGATTACTTTCATTGCATCCTACAGATTTCAGTATGTTGTATCTGCATTTTCCTTGAATTATAGGTATTGCTTAATGTCACCTGTAACCCATTGATTACTCAAGAGGTTGTTATTTAACTTTCATGTATTTATGCAGATTTTGAAATTTCTTTTGCCATTAATTTCCAATTTCAGTGTGCTTCGGTCAGATATTATGCATGGGATAATTTCAATACCTTTACATTTACTTAAGAATGTTTTATGGGCTAATTGGAGAATTAGCCCATAAATGTTTTATGGTGTTTTATGGTCTGTTTTGGAGACTGTCCCATGCACAGCTGAGAAGAATGTGTATTCTGATGTGGTTGGGTGGAACACTCTGTAAACATCTACTAAATCCATTTGCTCACAGGTTTGATTCAGTTCTGTTATTTCTTTGCTGACTTTTTGTCTAGTTGATGTATCTCTTTGTGACAATTGGGTATTAAGGTCCCCTATTATAATTGTGTTGTTGCTTATTTGGTTTTCCATATTTATTAGTATCTGTCTTATATAGTTGGGTATTCCTGTATTTGGTGCATATATGTTTATGATTGTTAGCTCTTCTTGAATTATTCCCTTGACAAGTATGTGGTGACCTTCTTTATGTCTTTTGATCATTTTTTGTTTGAAGTTCACATTGTCTGCAAATAGAATACGTACCCCTTCTTTTTTCTGGGTTCCTGTCTAATGAAATATTGTTTTCCATCCTTTGACTGTTAATCTATGAGTTTCCTTTTGAGTCAGATGTGTTTCTTTTATATAGTTTCTCTTATATATTGTGGGATCCTGTTTCTTGATCCATTTTGTCAACCTATTTCTTTTTACAGGTGAATTGAGGCCATTTACATTGATGGATATAACTGATTGTACTGGCTCAACTTTGTCATGTTATTTTCCTGCTGTTGGTTTTCTGCTTTATTCCCTTGTTTAATTGCTTGCCCCATCTAGTGGTTTCTTTCTGTTGTTGTTTAGAAATTGTAGTCATCTTTATCTCTATCTGGTATGTCGTTCAGTGCTCTTTCTAGGGTTGGTTTGGTGGACATGAATTTCTTCAGTTGTTCTTTGTCATGGAAGTATCTTGTTTCTCCATTAAATTTCAAAGAAAGTCTTGCAGGGTACATCAATCTGGGTTGAAAGTTGTTTCCTTTCAGGGCTTGAAATACTTCATTCCAAGCTCATCTTAACTTGAGGGTTTGTGCTGAAGAGTCTGCCATGATTCTGATAGGCTTTCCTTGATAGGTGTCTTTTTTATAACAGCTTTTAGTATTATGTTTTTATGCTGAAATGTATGTTGTATGCAGACATACATCTGGGATCTTAATTTTTATATGTCTGGGTGTAGATTTATGTTGGTTGTGACTGTTTGGTGCTCTGTATGCCTCACTTATCTGTATATCAGATTCCTTCCCCATGTTTGGGAAATTTTCTGCTATTACTTCTGTGAATAGCCTAGTTATGTCATTTGCATTGACTCCTGCACCTTCATTGATGCCTATTAGTCTTATATTGTTTGTTTTGGCATCATCTTGAAGCTGATGGATTGTCATTTCATGCTGCTTTGTTATTTTTAAAAGTTCTATCCTTTCATGATTGCTAGCTGCAATCCTGTCCTCAAGGTCTGAAATTCTATCTTCAGCTTAATTTAAACAGTTTTGTTAGCTTTCAATAGACTTTTTTATTTCTTGGATATCTCTTTGAATTTGTTTCATGCATTCTACTTGTTTTTCTGTACTATCCATTCAAGGTTGCAATCAGTTTCCCATGCTCCTGTACTTTTTTAAAATCTATGTCTTCTCTAGCTATGCTGAGCAACTCCTTTATTAATGTTGTCATTTCTGTTTTTATGTGAGAAGCTATTTCTAATTTGATTTCCTCTGTGCCTCATGGATTTGTTTCTTTATTTCACTTGCTGTCTTTTCAGAAAACTCAGGTGTATGACTTTTAAAGTCCTCTATTTCAATGTCTCCTGTACTTGCTCCTGATGGACTAGATGTTTGAGATTGCATTTTGCTTTTTCATTTTGTCATTTTCACCTTTCAGGCTAATATTTGGTCTTTCAATCCCACTAGTCTCAACTGTGCATATCTTAGGGTCGTACTGTGTGGTTGATGTTTGTCCAATTGCTGGATACCACATTGAAGAGAAGGGCCAGTCACCTAAATTCCTCCTGCAGGGCCTGTTGGGTGAGTACTATATTCTTCCTAGGCTGACTAGCCTAGGAGTATTGATGTAAGTCAACCCTTAGTTCCCACTATGTCTTCAAGTTGTTCCAGGCCACCAGATCTCCCTGTCTATAGTGTTTGTCTTGGCTGGTACCCTACTGTGTCACTGGGTGTCTCATAAGCCCTTTTAATTTTATCCAGGCTGGGGAGGCCTTATTGACACACCTGATGCTCTCTGTATGGAGGAAGAACTGACCCACACTCTTGCCAGGCTCACCAAGGTCCTACAGCTGGAGGGGACTTCGCTACTGCTCCTGTTTACCCGGTGAAGTCCTCTATTTTAGGGGCAAACTCACCACCTGATGGGAGCCTGCTGAGGTCCTCTGTTTGGATGAGTGGGTTACTGAGTCTCCCATCAAACCAGAAAGGTTAATCCACTGCTGTCCAAGGTTCTGGGAGGAGTGGCAGCCGAAGATCCACAGCAATACTAGGTCCAGGAGGTTGGGGGGGCCCAGGGTCTAGGGTCTGAGGGTGGGCAGGCACAAAGTGGCCACCCTCCAAAGGTCCGGGGTCCAAGGAGGGAGGGCCAGATTTCCTTCTATCTTGTTCTTGAAATCCAATATTGTTCTATTTTGTTTTGGTTAATTGTTTTGCTTTATTCAATCTTCTGCTTTGATTGATTTTATTCTGTTTTGTTTTGATTTTGCTGGATGATGGAATGGACAACTATTGTAAAGATCACAATGTATACTATGGTAACTATTGTTGTTTTCTTATTGTCTTGCTTTAAAGTTCTGTACCAATTTCACTGCTTTGTTTTGATTGGATTTATCCTGTTTTGTTTTGTTTGGTTTTATTATCTTTAAAATAAAAAAAATTTTTTTAATCGGTACCAGGGATTGAACTCACAACCATGCACTTGCAAGGCAGGTGCTTATGTCACTGAGCTAAATCCCCAGCCCCTAAAAAATTTTTAAATAAAAAATTTTAAATAAAAAAATTTTTTAAATTAAAATTTTTTAAATTTAAATAATTTTAAATAAAAATGTTTAAATAAAAAAATTTTTAAACAAAAATTTTTAAATAAAAAATGTTTTAAAAGAGCACAGGAGTGGTTTGGCTGGAGGCTAGGTTATGTAAGGAAGAAGGATAGGTGGATAGAAATGGAGCAGTTGGTGGACTCAAGAGCAAAAGGATGCCATGTAAGAAGCTTGCAAGGTGTTCTATAGGTTATTTGGAGGTATCAATCGATTTTGGTTAGAAAGTATTTTAACCTATTTTGTGTTTTCAAAGATCACTCTAGCAGAATGTCAAGAACCAAAAGGAGAATGAGATTAAAGTGAAGATGTGAGATAAAAGAGCCTAAGTTAAGGCAACAGTAGGAGGGATGAGGAGAAAACAAGAAATTCATTCACATGATATTTTAAAGGCAAAATTATACAACTCCCAAAATTCTGACTTGGATCACCAAGGAAATGATGAAACCATTCATTTAGGACAAAATACTTAAAGAAAGACAAGTTTAGACAGAGTCAGGAGTGGGACGGGAAGAGAGACTGATACATTTGCAATTTTCATTCACCAATCATTTTATTTTTAAAAATTCATTTTGTACAAGAGAGCACAGCAAGATGGTTAATTAGTGAAGCCCGATGCCTCTCTCTCTCCCTCTCTCTCTCTCAGAGAGAGCGAGAGAGAGAGATGCACAAAGGTGCAAAACAGTGAGTAAACAACTAAGGGAAGGTGCTGGGGTGCAGCGCAAAAATGGTGGGGACCCTCTAGAGATTTGTATGTGGAGGCATAAGGAAGATAAAATCTTCCACCTCTGCTATCTTCATCTCCTCAGACAAGGACAGCTTGAAACCAGCAGAAATTTCCCAAAAGGGAAAATATAGGCAAGAGGCACCCAACAGACTTCCCAGAACCTGCTGACACCAATAAGCTTTATTTGTAAGAGCAGAATATATTTACTGAGACAAAAAATACTTCTGTCTGAGAAATAGACAGAAGGGTTCCCAAGTGGGTTGCCAAAGACCCTGCCCTTTCTAGGGATTTTTATAGAGCAGGTCTAATGTGGGGGAAAATGGGAACTTACAAAGTGGGTATAAGATGAGACAAAACTATGGTCAACCAAGTATACAAGTATAATTGCTCGGGTAAAATTGTTTAAATCAGAATCAAATGGAGATATGATGACACCAATAATCTTTGATGCTGGAAAATTCTTCCATCCTCACAGTCCCTGGTCTAAACAGCTGCCTATAGTGTACATGGTTGCATTTTTCCAGATGCCCACAATGTGTCTCTCCATTCCTGTGACCTGGTGTTTTACTGTATGACATCATTCTAGCATGCCAAGGCCATTGCTAGAATGCATGGTGATCTGGAAGCCACTAGCCACAGGATGTCCCTAACCCTAACCCTAACCCTGAGGCTTACACATATGGCTTCATGCCCTAACCTCAGATGTGGGGAATCTGAGTAGAAGATCTTCAGTGCCTGCACTGCAGCCCATGTGATGCCCTGTCCAGTAGGGATGAATCTGGGCAAGAACCAGAGGCTAGCTGTCCCCTTCATGCCTAGGAGCCTGTGACAAATCCATCCTTAGTGTGAATGATGCTGCACACAGCCCCACAGGGTTGTCACACAGACTCCTAACAGCCAAGGTCACTGAGGCACTGGCAGGCAGCACTGATGTTGGTGACAGCTGATGAAACTGCAGAGACTAAACAGTTGCCTCACTGGAACCAAAGCCAATGCATCCTACCCAGCTGACACCTTGGTAAAAATATTTCTCCATGAAAGCTAGTCTGTAAAATCATAAATGACCACTCCACCAGATACAGAGACACAAGAAGCATGAAAGAGCAAAAAGATGTAACACCATCAAAGTACAACAATAACTTTTTAGTAACTGATCCAAAGAAAATGTGTGAAATGCCTGAAAAGCATTTCAAAATATTAATCTTAAGGAAATTCAGTGAGTTATCAGTGAATACAGCTAGTTAATTCAATTAAATCAAGAAAATCATGATCTCAGTGAAAATGCAACAAGAAGATACTATTTTTTAAAATTCTTTTTGTTTTTTATTTTAAAGAGAAAAATATATAACAAAATTTCAAAACATGGTAGAGGTTAACAATGGTTAATATATTGTGTTTTGTTATCTTCAAATCACTTACTCAGAGTAAAAACTACCTGCCTTTAATTGTCTGAACAATACTAGCACAAACCTTTCTCTTTAATAAACTCAGAGAGATCAGTAATATAACTATCTTTTATATATATATATATATATATATATATATATATATATATATATATAAAATTTCAGCTTCTCACACTAGGGAGACAATACAATGTTTATACATGTGTCTGATTTATTTTACTTATGAATATGGTCTGTAGTTGCATCCAGTTACCTATAAAGGTCTCAAGTTTATCCTTCTTTATGGCTGAGTAGTACTCCATTATATAAAAATGCCACATCTTTTTTACCCATTCCTCGGCCAACAGGCACTTAGTTATTTCTAAGATCTAGCTCTTACAAATTGTGCTGCTATAAACATGGGTGGATATATATCATTGTGGTATGATGCTTTCAATTCTTCTGGGAAGTTAGCCAGAAGGGTAATAGCTGGGTTAAATGGGGCCTCCAATCCTAGTTTTTTGGGGAAATCTCCACACTAATTTCCACAGTGGTTGTACCAGTATATATTCCTATCAACAATGGAGGAGGTGTCCTTTTTCCCCAAATCCCCTCCAGCATTTGTTGTTGGTTGACTTCTTGGTACTAGCCATTCTTTTTGGTGTGAGATGAAATCTCAGTGTTGTTTTAATTTGTATCTCTCCAATGACAATGTTGAACATTTTTCATATATTTATTTGCTGTTTTTATTTCTTCATCTGAGAAGTGTGTACTCATCTTAGAAGTCCATTTTTGAATTGGTTCTTAAATCTGGGAGATCTAATTTTTTGAGAGTTCTTTATATGTTCTCAGTAGTAATTCTCTGTCTGAGGAACAGCTGGCAAACATTTTCTCAGACATTGTGGGTTGTCTTCATTCTGTTGGTGGTTTCCCTTGCTGTGTAAAAGCTTTTTATATTAGATGAGATCCCAGTTGTTGTTTCTTTGTGATAGGTCCTGTGTGATCAGGGTTTTTTGTTCATAAAGTTTTTGCCTACACCAGTATCTTCAAGAGTTTTTACCTACTCTAACTTCCAGCAGATTTAATATTTCCATTTTAATATTTAGATTTTGATCTGTTCCAAATTTAGTTTAGTGCATGGTGAAATATATGGGTCCAACTTTAATTTCAAGAGTTGCAGAGCCAGTTTTTCTAGCATCATTTATTAAAGAGGCTATCTTTCTTCCAATGAGTGTGTTTAGCACCTTTGTCAAAGGCAAAGTAGCTTAGTAAGTCTGGAGTTGCTTCTGTATCTTCTAATCTGTTCCATTGACATTCAAGTCTGGTTTTTTTGTCAGTACCACACAGTTTTTATCACAGTAGCTTTACAGTATAATTTTAAGTTAGGGATTGTGATGCCTCCTGCCTTGCCTTTGTTGCCCAAGATTTCCGTTGTTATTCTATGTCTCTTCTGGTTCCAGATGAATTTTAGGATTGATTTCTCTAATTCAATGAGACACACTATTGGAATTTTGACTGAGATTGCATTGAAACTTTGTAACAGTTTTGGAAATATGGCCATTTTCACTATATTGGTTCTTCCTGCCAAAGAGCAAGGGATATCTTTCAGTTTTCTAATATCTTCTTCAATCTCCTTTTTCAGAGTAGAGATCTTCTTCATTCTTCATTAGGTTGGTTCCTAGATATTCCAGTTTTTGGATGCTGTTGTGAAAGGTGTTGTTTCCCTGATTTCTCTGTCAGTGAGTTTGTTATTCATGTACAGGAAAGATATTGATTTTTGAGTGTTGACTTTGTTTCCAGCTATGCTGCTGAATTTGTGTATTAAATGTAGAAGTCTTTTGGTAGAGTTTTTGTGGTCTTCTATGTAGAATATCATGCATCTGCAAATAACAATAGTTTAACTTCTTTCTTGCCTATCTTTATTCCTTTTATTTCTTTCTCTTGTCTAATTGCTCTGGCTAAAGTTTCCAGAGCAATGTTGAGTAAGAGTGGAGACAGTGGACATCTTTGTTTTATTCCCAGTTTGAGAGAAATAGTTTTCATTTTTTGTCCATTTAGTGTGATGTTGCCTGTTGGTTTGTCATAGATGGCTTTTACCAGATTGTGATAAAGACCATCTATTTGAATTTTCTGCAGGACTTTTTTTGTATAATGAATGAGTGCTAGACTTTGTCAAAAAAATTTTCTGTGTATATTGAGATGATCATTTGACTTTTGTCCTTGGCTCTGTTAATATGGTGTATTACATTTATTGATTTACATATGTTGAACCATCCCTGCATGTGATGTGGGTTGAATCCAACTTGATCATGGCATATAATCTTCTTGATGGTTTGTTGCATCCTGTTTGTCAGTATCTTACTGAGGATTTTTGCTCTTCCTTAGTTGGGTTTTTATCCGGTTTTGGTATAAAGGTAATGCTTGCTTCCAGGAATGAATTTGGAAGTATTTCTTCCCCTTCAATTTCATTAAGGTGTTTTAGAAGTAGTGGTGTTAGGCCTTCTCTAAATTTCTTGTAGAATTCAGCAGTGAATCTGCCAGGGCCTGGGCTTTTATTGTTGTTGTTGTAGATAAGTTTTTAATTACATCTTAGATTTTATTGATTGATATTGGTTTGTTTAGGATTTATATCTTCTTGATTCAGCTTTGTTAATTTATTTGTATCTAGAAATCTGTCCATTTCTTCTGTATTTTCATCTTATTAGAATACAAATTTTATAGTTCATCTATAGGGTCTGTTGTGATTTCACCCTTTTCCTTCCTAAGTGCATGAATTTGAGTCTTTTCTTTCCTTTTCTATAAGGTCAGATAAGTGTTTGTCAATTTTATTTAATCTTTCAAAGAACCAATTCTTCAATTCACTGATTCTTTGTTTTGTTTTTTTAGTCTCCAGTGCATTAATTTGTGCTCTGAGATTATAATTTCCTCCCTCATACAAGCTTTTGGTTTAGCCTGATCTTCTTTTTCTAGAAGTTTGAAGATCACCTTTAAATTGTTTATCTGTGCTTGCTCTGTTTTCCTGATATGGGTATTTACTGCTGTAAATTTCCCTCTTAGGACTGCTTTCATTGTGTCCCATAAGTTCTAGTATATTGTATTATCATTGTCATTCAATTGTAAAAACTGTCTAATTTCCTCCTTAATTTCATCCGTGACCCATTTGTTGTTCAGGAGGATATTCAATTTCCATGTGTTTATGAAGTCCTTGTAGTTTCTTTTGTCATATATTTCCAATTTCATTGCACTATGGTCTGATAATATGCATGGGATAATTTCAGTTCCTTTGTATTAACGTAAGCATGTTCTAAGAGCTAGTATGTGGTCATGTACATCTGAGAAGGATGCACATTCCAATGTTGTGGTGTGGAACACTCTACAGACACCTATCAAGTCTATTTGTCCAAAATCTTGGTTCAGTCCTAATATTTCATTGTTGATTTTTTTGTTGAGTTGATGTGTCTTGTTATGACAGTGGGGTATTGGGATCCCCCAATACAATTATATTATGGCTTATTTGATTTTTCATGTATGTTAGTATTTGTTTTATATAGTTGGGTGCACTGGTGTTTGTTGCATATATATTTATGATTGTTATCTTTTCCTCTTGGATTGTTCCCTTTAAAAGGATGCAATGACCTTCTTCGTCTCTCTTAATCAGTCTTGGCTT
The DNA here is from genome assembly GCA_004027295.1 of Dolichotis patagonum. Classification (NCBI taxonomy): domain Eukaryota; kingdom Metazoa; phylum Chordata; class Mammalia; order Rodentia; family Caviidae; genus Dolichotis; species Dolichotis patagonum. The sequence continues at coordinate 72,338 of PVJX010004148.1, read as the reverse complement.
AAAGTTCAGTTTGTCTGCAAATAGAATAGCCACCCCTGCTTTTTTCTGGGTTCTTGTCACATATTTATGTAACAAGTATTGTTTTCCAACCTTTGACTTTCAGTCTATGAACTTCTTTTTTTAATTAAATGTGTTTCCTGTATTCAGCATATTGTTGGATCTTGCTTCTTAATACATTCTTCCAGTCTATGTCTTTTGATTGATGAATTGAGACCATTAACACTGATTGTTATAACTGATATGTATTGACTTATCCTTGTCACATTATTTTCCTGTGGTAAGCTCTCCCTCTCTTTATTTCCCCCTCTGTTGAATTGCTTGTCCTCCCTGGTAGATTCCTTCTGTTGGGATTCATGGAGCTGTAATCCATATTATCTCTTTATAGAATGTCCTTCAAAACATTTTGGAGTGCTGAATTGGTGGCTATGAATTTCTTCAGATGTTCTTTGTTGTGAAAGTATTTAATTTCTCCACCAGTTTTGAAAGATAGTTTTGCAGGGTATCTTAATCTGAGTTGAAGGTTGTTTCCCTTTAGAACTTGGAATACTTCACTCCAAGCTTTCCTTGACTTGAGAGTTTGAGCTGAGAAGTCAGCTGTGATTCTGATGGGCTTTTCTTATGTTATTTGTTCCTTTTATGTAACAGCTCTTAAGATTCTATTCTTGTGTGAAATTTCTGGAATCTTAACTATGATATGCCTGGCTGCAGATATTCTTTGGCCATGGCTAACTGGAGTTCTATATGCCTCAGTTATCTGTATGACAAATTCTTTTTCTCTACCAGGAAAGTTTTCAGCCATGATGTCTGTGAACATTTTTTAATATTGTTTATGTTATTTCCTACTTTTTCTTTGACTCCAACCAATCTTAAATTATTCTTCTTTGTCTCATCTATCAGCTGCTGGATTGTTTATTCATGGTCCCTTGCTATTTTTCAGAAATCTTTCTTTTCCTTGTCATTAACTGTAAGCCTGTTTTAAGTATCTGAGATCCTGTCCTCACATTGGCCTAATCTACTTTCAGTGGAATTGAATACTTTCAATGGAATTTCTATTCTCCTGGATATATGCTTGAATCTGCTTTATAGATTCCATTTCTTTCCTATGCTGATCATTCATTGCTTGCATAATCTTTTTAAGCTCATCTATTTTTTTGTCTGTATATGCTCGAGTGTCACTAAGCATACTCCTTATTTTGGACACTATCTCTGTAGTTACCTGAGAGATTATTTCTGATTTAATTTTTTTCCAGAGCCTCATTCAATTACTTTGTTGTTACTATTTTAGAGTGGTCTGGTGGCTGGCTTTTGGATTGTCCCACTTCATTGCTCCCTGGATTTTCCTTTGGTGAACTTGATTCTGAGGTTGCATTTTGTTTAAGTGTCTTCTCAGTTTCTCTCTCTTTTTATAGTTTAATTCCTGGAGTGATGCTTATAAATTGCCTACCATGGGTTGCTTCAGTTAGTCAGACACAAAAAATAAAGACCTAATATCAGATATGGAAGAGAGACATTACAATTGATACATCAAAAAGCAGAAGACTCAGCCAGGGAACCAGCCTGCCGCCCTGGTAAGTGGCTGTGAGTCTACTGGCACATGGGCTGGGAATCAAATATCCCATCTTCCCCTCCCCTGCCCCATTAGCAAGTGGGAGCCAGAGATCTGAGCATCTCTTGAGAGGCTGACCATATGTAATATAGCAAATAAGGGGGATTTCCTTCTACCATCTCTTTGAAGGCAAATATTTTTATCACTGTTTTGCTTTGTCCTGATTAATAGCATTGCTCTATTCAATATTCTGTTTTGATAAGTTCTATAATATTCTGTATTTCCTTTGATTTTGCTATACCTGATTGAAAGAACAACTATTGTGAAGATAACGAGATATACTACGGTACTTATTACTGTTATCCCGGTAACCTGCTGTGAAGTTCTGTACCAATTTCACTACACTGCCTCAATTGGCTTTATTCCGTCCTGTTCTGTTGTATTTTACTACCTTCAAATTAATAAAAAAAAAATTTAAAATAAACACATTTAACTTGAAAGGAAATTTATAGACTGAAAATCAAAGGAGAGAAAACAATTGGTACATACAACAGGAGATCAGAAAAAAAGCAAGGGTAACTTGCCCATCAACCACAGAATGGATAACAAAGATATGGTATTTTTGTACCATGAAAAGCTACCCAACTATAAAGTAGAATAATCTTGAAGCTCTTGTAGGTAAATGGATGCAACTGGAGATCATGTTCATGGGTGAAACAGTTTGAACTCGTATGGGTGAACCCTAGCATAAAAAACAGAAGGAGTTAGAAAGATCAAAAAAGCACAATGTATATTATAAAAGTGATAGAGGAGGAAACACCTGGGAGGAGAAGGTAGTGACACTGTTAACTTCTTACTGTCTTGACTTAAACTCTTGTATTGTTTTCACAATTTTGTTAGGCTTGGTTGTTCTGTCTTGTTTTATTAGATTGTGCTGTGTCTGATGGTATGGGCAGCTATTTTGAACATAATGGGATGTATTACGGTATTCATGGTTGGTTTCCTATTATCTCGTTTTGAAGTCCTATAATGTTTTCATTTATTTGTTTAATCGATGCTATTCTGTTGCGTTTTGTGTGATTTTATTATGTGTGATAGTATGGACAACTGTTTTGAAGAAAATGAGACATTATAGAAACCATTGTTCATTTTCTATTATCTGGTGTTGAAGTCCTGTAATGCTTTCATTCTTTTGATTGGTTTTATACTATTTTGTTATGTTTGATATTGTTGTGTGTGAAGATATGGGCAACTATTTTGAAGAAAACAAGAGACATTATGGTAGCCACTGTTGATTTCCTGTTGTCTTGTTTTGAAGTCCTGTGTTGCTTGCATTGTTCTATTCTGATTTGCTTTGTTTTGTTTTGTTTTGTTTTATTCTCTTTAAAATAAAAAAGATTAAGAATAAAAAAATTTTTAAAAAGCAGAAGACTCAAAGAAACTACTATGACCTACTATATGCCAACAAATTAGAAAGTGTTAAAAACAGGGTAACTCCACAGAACCAAGAAAACAACCAAAATTAAATCAGAAAGAATAGAAAACCTAAACAGACCAATAATAGATAATGAGACTGACTCAGTAATAATTTTCCTATCAAAACTACATGACAAAATGGACTCATTGCTGAATTCTACCAAATATTCAAAAAAGAATATTCCAAAAATTTTGATGGAGGAAATTCTCACACACACTCATTCTACAAAACCAGTATCACACTGATACCAAAACAAGACAAAGACACAATAAAAAGAAAACTAAAGTCAAATATTCTCATAGATACAAAAAAAAAAAACCCTTCAAATACTAACAAATCAAATACAACAAAACATCTAACATTATTCACCATGATCAAGTGGGATTCAGCCCAGGGATACAAGGATTGTTCAATGTACATAAATCAGAATATGTAACATATCACATTAACAGAAATTTGAGGCGAGAACATATGATCCTCTCAAAAAGCAGAAAAAATCCAATAAAATTCAATATCCTTCCATGATGAAATCTTTCAACAAATTATAAAAGTTAGGAAAGAAATGTATCTTAACACAATAAAGGCCATATGTGACAAAACCACAGATAACACACTAAGATCAGTGGTTATGGCGCTTTCACCGAGCCACCTGAATTCATGCGGCCAAGTCTGGCCTGGCCTGAGCATGGAACGGACCCCCTCCCCGCACCACTTGCCCGGAGCCACTGCAAAATCACACCCCAGCTGTGCTGAAGTCAGAGGTCGGGGAGCATAATGAAGAACAGACCCAGAGAAGGACCAGCATTAAACTGCTGTGAGTGCTGGGAATAAGACCCTCCCACGGGAAAGGGATGACCAACTGGACCACATGTTGGAGTCAGGCAGGACAGGCCCAAACTGGGAATGGCAGTGACTTCAGTTGTTTGCTCCCCTCCCAGAGCAGATTGGTGGGATCTGCTTGACCTGGGTCACACCCCGGACCAGGACCCAATAAGTCGACCCAAATTGATTCCCTACTCCCAGCACGCACTGACACAGTGAAGGCCCATGAAGGTTGGATGGCCCAGAGGGGAAGGGCCAGCATACAGTGCCTTGCCTGCACCTCATTGACCAAGAACAAACTGGAGAGGGCAGAAACCCCTAGCCAGCATGCTTCAGAGGAGTTATAACCAACAGTGAAAGGGGCTGGGAACTCCACTGTACACTTGTATGGAAGGAACCAAAAACACGACAAGAGAAAGAAATAAGAAAAAGCCCCAAACCCCCAATCCTGAGAATATTGATACAGGACAGGTAAATACAAAAGAGATTGAGGGCAGTAAACATGCAACATCAAACACGGACATAAAGAGATATCTTCGGGACTGCATAGACGAGCTCAAAACTGAAATATTAATTCAAGTTAAGCAAGATATAAGTAGATTAACAAAAGAAATGCTAAGCACCTCTCAAGAAGACACAGATGGAAGAATGGAGGAACACAAAAGAAGGAGAGAAACATTTGATGAAAACTATAAAGAAAACCTAGAATACATGAAGCAGATTCAAAGAGATTACCAGAAACTAAAACCTGCATTGAAAGCTGGCAAAACTGCTTGAAAGAAACTAAGGATAGACTATGAAAACTTGAAGACAGGTTTACAATGTGTGATCATGAAAGGAAAGATCTCTTAAAAATAACAAGGAAACAGGCAGTTTGACAATACAAAGACTAGAAGACGACAGGAGGATCTATAACCTAAGAATAAAACATGTGAATGAAGAAGCAGGAGGCAAAACAAAGGAATTACAAAGGCTATTCACAGAAATTATTAAGGAAAACTTCCCAAGCATAACAAAAGGAAATGATATGCAGATGTATGAAGCATGCAGAACTCCAGCCATCTACAGCCAAAACAGAGCTACACCCAGACACATAATAATCAAGAACCCAGAAATTCAATATAAGAACAGAATATTAAAAGCTGTCAGAGAAAAGAAACAGATCACCTGTAAAAGAAACCCATCAAAATCACAGTAGATTTCTCAACACAGACCATCAAATCAAGAAGAGCTTAGAGCTTAGTAATCCAAGCCCTGAAAGAAAATAACCTCCAGCCCAGATTGATGTACCCTGCAAAACTGTCTCTAGAAATTAATGGAGAAATAAGATGCTTCCATGACAAAGAGGAAATGGGGGAATTTGTGACCAGCAACCCAACCCTACAAAAAATATTGAAGGACATTCTAGAGAGAGAGAAAAAGAATACGAGGATTTCAGGAACAGTGGCAGAGAAGCCTCAATGAACAGGGCAGACAGTGGAATGAAGAAGAAAAGTAGACAACCAATGGCAGAAAAATAACACAGCAGAAATGAGGCAGAGAAGGTTGGCTGTAATCTCTAACATAGATGGCCTTGATATACTAACAAAAAGAAACACAGGCAGAGTAGATCAGGAGATACGGTCCATCAAGATGCTCTGTATAATTAACCTGAAAGAGGGTTTATGGACAGAAAGTCAAAGATGAGAAAACAATGCTCTATGTGTCAGGGAGCCAGAGAGAAAAAGGGGCAATTTGACCAGCACCTGCAGACAGGTTGAAAAGACAGGATACTTTTGTGCAGTAGAGAACTACTCAGCTATAATGAAGGAAGACCTTGAGGTTTTTCTAGATAAAGGAATACAACTCCAGATCAAGCCCAGGAGTCAGAAGATTCAGAACCAGTTAGGGTAAGCAGCAGGTTGCTCCCCCCAATCTAAAAACTGAGGGAGTTAGTGGGACCCAAAATGTGCAGTGCACCCTGTGGAAGTGAAAGGGGAAGAATTGTCTAAAAAAGGAAGGCAGAGGATATTGTTAATAGTGTAACAGGATTTAAAATCTACATTATTCTCACCACTCTTTTTAGATCGATTATATTCTGTTCCAGTTTGTCTACTTACTCTAGTTTTGAGGGCACAGACAGCTATCCCCAAAATAGCAGGATATGTTATGGTAATCATCCTTAATTTCCTATTAACTTAATCAGAAGCCCTGTATAACTTACACTGTCTTATTATGACTGATTTTTTTTAAATTTTGTTTTAAAGATAATAAAACCCAACAAAACAAAACAGAATGATATCAATCAAAACAAAGCAGTGAATCTGGTACAGAACTTCCAAGCAGCATAATAGGAAAACAAAAATGGGTACCATAGTATATCTTGTTATCTTTACAATAGCTGTCCATTCCACCAGATATAGCAAAATCAAAACAAACAAAACAGAATAAAATCAATCAAAACAGAACACTGAATAAAGCAAAACAATTAATTGGAACAGAACAAAACAGTGAGAACACTACTGGATTTCAAAAACAAGACAGAAGGAAATCCCCCATAGTTGCTATATGGCACACTCATCCTCCCAATAGATGCTCAGACCACCAGCCCCAGGCCTGAAAAGTCAACCAAACAATGCAAGCATTCAGCTATTCAGTTGTTTTTTGTGTTTCAGTTGCTATCAACTCAGCCTGTCCTCTAAACCAGCTGGTTTCTTGGAAGGTGGGGAGTTCTTGATTCTCAGCCCATCTGCACGTAAGCTCGTGGGAGGTGCTAACTTGTCTTTTCCTGGGCCCCGCATGGCTTGCCCAGCATCTAACTCTTTAGAGTCTACTTTCTACCCTCACTTAATTGGCTATGAAATCCTGGACTATTATGACTGATCTTATTTGAATCTGGTTTGTTAGATTGCTACTTTGTATTGACTGGTTTTATTCGAATCTGTTATGATTGATAGTATCAAGTCTAAGAGTATAGGCAACTACACTGAAGATGACAAGATTCACTAGGATACCCACTCTGGTTTGATTATTACCTGCTTTGAAGTCTTATAATATCTCCAATGTTTTGTTTTTATTCATATTGTTATATACTGCTGAGACATCATAGTAATCAATGTAGATCACCTTGTATTGTGATTTTATATGACTTTTTCATTTCATGTTTTTCTAGGAATTTGTTTGTTTTGTCTTGCTTTGTTTTATTTTCCCTCTAATACAGAAAGGATAGATATACATGTAGAAACTCATGCATGCGTAAAACTTATAAACAGTTTATGAGAACCAATCATATAACACATGATGAAATGAACAACTACTTTGATGGAAAAGAGACACTATAGTACCCAGAGCTAATTTCAAAGCATCATGATGTGAAATCCAACAATACTATCATCCTTTGTTCATAGTGATCTTAGCATGTTTTGTTTTGTTTCAGTTCAACACACATGAAGGTATGGACAGCTGTTTTGAAGAGAATGAGAGACACTATGACAGCCATTCTTGGCTTCCCTATTATCTAGTCCTGAAGACCTAAAACGACTTCCTCATCCTGTTCAGATCATTTCCATACTATGTTGTTTCATGTGAATTCTCTATATGTGAAGATATGGACAACTATTTGGAAGAAAACAAGAGTCAGTATGATAGTGAAGATCTTTGATTGTCTTGCTTTGAAATTTATGTCTCTTACATTGCTTTCTTGTGTTCTGTTTTGTTCTGTTTTGTTGTGTTTAATTTTACCCTCTTTAAAATAAAAATAAATCCTTAGTAACACACGCATATACATGTTTACAGCAGCACAATTCACAATAGCTAAATATCGGAAGCAGCCTAGACCCATCAACAGATGAAAGGATGTTGGTGTCAGTGAGAGAGCTAAGTTCCCAGGGGGAAGAATGACGAGGGGATAAAGAAAATGAAGACAGAGACAGAAGCCCGGGATCAGGTGAAGCCTTCCTCCACATGGGAGAAAGAGACTGCTCAACCACCACAGTGTGTTCATTTAGACACACATCATACCACGTCCTTCTGCTGAGCTGGCTCACTTCTTACAGCCCTTGTTCTCAGGGCTGGAACGCCTTTCACCCCCAGCACTCCATGCCCTCGGTGTGTCTCAGGTGCCCCATGCCCGTGGCACGCGCCTGTTCAGGCACTTGTGCTTCTGGCTCTGCCCGTGGGAATGCTCACCAGTTCAACAGCTCCCAACATCCCCCCTTCTCTGTGCTCATAGTTGATCCAGTTGAATTTGGAGGAGCTGTGTTTGAAGGACTCTGGAGACAACTCTCTTTCTATGGTTATACTTTTCTGCTGGATGTTTAAGACCAGGTTAAAATGAGACCTGCACCACTCTAGATCAATTTCTTGCTATTTCTCAAGGTCAGTGGCATCTCCTCAGGAATTACCCTGGAACAGTGTGCAGCTCTTGTTCCTGTTTCTGTCAGTGTCAGCTGTCTGGATGAGTCATGGCCATTGCTTTACCCAGTGGCTTTCTGTGAATGCTTGGAAGATGTTTCTCTCCTAGTGACTCTTCTTAGCCACCCTATATATCATAGATCATCTTCCTATGTGGTCCCCTAATCTCTCCGATCAGAAGAATAGGGACTCACTAAGTTACAGGACATCACTGAACAGTTTTGCTTATGTCCCAGGACATTGTTGACCTCAGAGAGCTGTCCTCTTAGCCATCTATCTTTCTAATCTTTTGGTCTCTAAACCTTAGTTGTTTAACATGCAGAAGAGAAGATGACTACATGACATTGTAGTGGAGGCAGTAAGTTTACTATTGCTCTCTCATCTGAATATCAAGCATCTTAGAACATAATTTAAAACCCTAATTCTCTAACAAGCATGGATATTCTAATATTTTAATACCTAAAAAAACATTAACATTACAGTTACATATTTTACACAAAAACTTAGAAATAAAAAAAACCACACATAAAACTACACTATGACCATCATGCTGACATTTTGTAACATAAATTTTCATTTTGACATAGAATTTTCCTCCCTTTTTAAAAAATTATCCTTATCTAATAGGTAACACACTTTTACCTAATTGACCTTTAAGGGAATATATATTATATAAGTTCTTTGTCAAAGATGGATGTCTTAATTTGAAAGAAAAGTAGCAGTATAAACAGCCCTTTTTCCACACTTCAGAAAACCTGCTCATCTACAGACAGGAATACATTCAATATCCTACAAAAACAGTTATAGCTTGGCCCTGAATCAAGGCCAGCAGATTGCTATAGCTGCTGGTTTCAAACAGGAGCCTAAAGAGAATTATTTTTGTGGTCTGTTGCCCATTTCAGAACTTTGGAAATGTAATGGTCAATTCATCAGAAAGAAATAGCTTACTAAAGGATAACTTTTAAAAGCAACTACTGCCCTCCCTGGTGAGCGGCTGTGAGCATGTCAGGCTTTGGCGGCCCAGAGAGGGAGACACCGGCGTCTCCTGAGACCCGGGCCATGCTGGGACCTGGGGCACTGGGAAACCAAGCAACTACTCCACTTCCTGGTGAAGATATGGACAACTATTTGGAAGAAAACAAGAGACAATATAATAGATAGTGAAGATCTCTGGTTGTCTAGCTTTGAAATTTATGCTTTCTTACATCCCATTTTGTTCTTTTTTTGTGTGTTTAATTTTACCCCCTTTAAAATAAAAAATAAATAAATAAATAATTCTTTGAAAAGATAAAAATGCTAAACCCTGTTCACACATGCGCACTGCACCGTCTCAGCTTCAGGTTCCCTGGGAATTGCATTTGTCAAGGAATCACGAAAGAAACCACTCGGTTTTGTTAAGGGAAATTCGTGTGTATTTGAAAGTGATACCATTTCTAAGGATTTTTATTTAATGTCATTTTTCTTGCATTAACCCTTTGATTAGTTTTTCTCCCTGTTGCGAGTTCTTTTCAGAATGTATCACTGTTTCTGAGCTTGAATGGAGAAGGAGAAAATAAGAGAAAATAAACAGGAAAGTTCAATTTGTTAATGTTGTTTGAGATTTATGATTATAACTTCTGTCCCAATGCTTTTTTTTTCCTTTTTAGAAAAAAAAAACAGTTATAGCCATATTAAAACCTTTGTACAAGAACATTTTTTAATCAAAAAATCATATTGTCTGGACAACTTAATCCTCGTGATGACTAACACAGACATACCACAATATCTTTAATAACATTTATTGGGGTGTCTGCCATAAGGCTGTGGAGCTCGCTGGGGCCTCCTGTTAACAAGCAAAGGCTGAGACTTTTCCCAGGCAGCTTCTCCTTTATTCACCAAAGGGAATCTTAACCAAGAATTCTCCAGCCCAAAAGGTCACCTCAGTTACCTTAGCAAACTTCTGGTGCTCTCTGAGGAAACCCACTCAGATATTATTTTGACCAGTTGGTAACACACACTTTTAAATCCACAACCCAGATTAAATTATAAACAAATGTTCCAAAAATGTAGAAGAAAATAAAAAGGAAAAAAGAAAAAAAAGTTTATCTCAAATTTGAAAAACAGCCTTTTACATATAGGACAAACAGCCAAACCAACATACAACTTTACAGACTGACAATCAGACAAAAAGATATATAAGCAGACTGACGGTCAAGACATCTTACAAAGTCAGAATGCACTCAAATATCTCAAATATATTTTTAACTGGATCAAATTATAACATCACTTTCACAATTTTAGGAATTTATAACTATGAATGGACTATTCAGATTTTGTTGTAAGTCAATTAGCAGAGATCTCTTGAGTTTTTATCTATAGTTAATCTATATTTTTGTATGTTATTTTGTCTTAAGAATACCAATAGCTTCCAAGAAAGTGGTAGAATGGTGAGCAGCAGAGGAAGAACCTCTCCAAGGGTTGGTGTCCAGACCCCGGAACATAGCAACATGAGGAAGAGAGAGAGAGAGGTGGGTTCTATGACACTGGGAGGATCTGAACCGAGACTTGAAACTCACAGAGAGAGGTAATTCAGGAATTCAGCAAAAATGAGAAAACCAGGGGTAGTGGTCCTGCCAGATGGGAAGAAACAGGAAAGGAGCCACACGGCATCCCTGTGTGCTGGCGGGCAGAGGCCCTGTAGCCAGGGAGAAAAAGCCAGGAAGCCGCCTCCGCCTCCCCCCACCAACACACAACCCGGTAAGCAACCAGATGCCACCGGGCCCAGATGATAATAACTGAAGCAGAGAAACAACCTGACATTTATGTTGCTTGGTTGACTTTGCAGGCCTGGGGCCAGTAGTCTGGGCAACTATTTAGAGGACAACTGGATGCACTACAGTAACGATTATGGATTGCCTACTGTCCTATCACTTGTTTTGTTTTGTTTTGTTTTGTTTTTAACTTGCTGCAAAGCTTTATTCCGACCCGGCTCAGTCCTTTTGAGTCACCTTCTTTATAGCGGTCACCATGTTGCTCAGCTCCTCGTGCTTCCTCTGGGCACAGATGTGCATCCCCACCTTTTTCTTGATGGATCTGAGGGCCCACTTGTCCTTGGTGACCTTAAGCGGCTCCAAGGCCTCCCAGATGGTGTCCCTCACGAAGCTGGTGGGCTTGGGGAGGCATCGGCGGCGACTGTGCCTTGGTTGCTCACGCTGTTCGTCTCCTTGAGGCCCTTCTGGAGGCCCGTGGCCAGGGTTAGCGCAGAGCCAGGGCTGCTGCTCTTCAGTGGTTGCTGCAGCAGAAGTGTTTTGTTTCTTTTTACTGTTCTATTTTACTTCCTTTAAAATAAAAAGTAAAAAGAATACCAATAACTTTCTGCACATCCCTTTCTTTCACGGTCCTCCTGGTTCAGTTATCTCTGTACACTTTACCACCTTCCTCAGACCTTGATTCCTATTTTTGGTTACCATCTCCTAGGTATCCTGCGTTTGTTCCTTTAGTTAGCCTCGGGTTAGTCCCAGCCCCATCCTCCTCTATGGGCAGCCTGGTCTCCAACGCATCACTGTTACCAGCTTTTTGAACAGTGGAATCACTTTCCTCAGATCTGGGTTCATGATGCAATTGGACTCTCTGCTGTGGCACTCAGGTAGGCTGTTCAGCATTTTCTGGAAAATCACAAGCATAGTCTCTACCCCAAGTGAGTAGTGGGCTGGGTCCCTTCCATTGTCCAGTGTGAAGATCTTTTTTTTTTTTTTTTTTTTTTGTCTTTTTGAGACAGGGTCTCACTATGTAGTTCAGGCTGGCCTTGAGCTCACTTTGTAGCTGAGGATGGTCTTAAACTCGGCAATGATCCTTCTGGTCCTTCAGTCTCCTGAGTGCTGGGATTACAGCATGTACCACCAGGCCCAGTGAAGATCTTTATTTTAGAAAGAAAAGCAAAAGATGTGAGGGGGGCGAATGGAATCAATTTGTCTGGAGGATAAGGACAATCAGTAATTCCAGGGAAGTTCACTAATGCCGTTTGCCAAGAGGATGAGAACTGCCATAACTACTATTGCTGAGCCTTGTTTTTATCAGAGAACCCAAATCTCTTGGATCCCCTTTCCTCATTTGTAATGTTTCCAATCTTTATTAAGGAAAGAATGACGAATTGAGTAATACAAGATTTTGGTGTGACCTGAACAGTGTTTTGAATAGATTGAATCATAACCTCGATTTCCCTGGTGTAGTCGGTGTTGATGACATGAGGTGACATCTGGAGACCTTTTAAAATAAGACTGCTTTGGCCTTGCAGGAGACCCACTGTTCCAGGAGGCAAAGGTCCATCGACTCCAGTAGGAATAACTTTGAGTCCCATTTCAGGATGAATCTGGAGGAGAGACCAAGGTCCCAACCTCCACTATCTTTTGTCACTCGCCAGAAGTCAGAGACACGCGTGGCAGTGGAGGGTGAGGCTGGGGAGGAATTAGGGCAAGTGCTCCCACTGTTTGGCAGAGTTAAATAGGCTGACTGCCCCCCTTAGTTTTAGATGCGCACTCATTTGCCCAGGGATACCCTCATCTACACCCCTTACAGATGCCGGGTTTTGTTAGAGGAACTGGTAACAGCTGTGCTCCCTCACAGGTGCGGCAGGGCAGTTCGGGGGCCCAATGTCCTCTGCCCCCACAGTTCAAACCTTGCTTCTAGGCTGAGGATAAATAATCTGAGTAATCACTGCTGCCAAGGCTGCCTCCTGCTCATATGAGGGGCCGATATCGGAGAAAATTCAAATCATCTTAGCCAGTGTGGCCCATTTCTTATGGGCCCTTAAAGCCTCTTGACACCATTATTTGCAATTTTAAATTCTAACTGCCAAGTCATCAACTTATCAGCCTCTGTATCACTTAAAATTTTCCCACTAGCCTGCAACAGGTGGGTCACAAAATCCTGGAAAGGTTTACTAAAACCCTGGTGAACAGAGAGGTCAGATTAAGGGTATCTCACCCTTTAGAGACGTTCCCTCCAAGCTTTTGCGGCAGCTAATTTATTCTGCTCATAGACTCGCTATTCAAAAATAAGTCAGTGATTTGTGGCAGCAAAGGTACCTTCTCCGATCAATATATCCTTTCAGTGACTTCCTTTAATGCTAATCATAAGGGAAAGAGAAAAATGGCTTTCTTTTCCCTGAGAAAAGAAATTTTCATCCTGCAGTACAACAAAACTTCAAGCTGAAAAGGCAGAAATCTCTGGTTGTGGCTCAACTAAATTTATCAGGCACTGTAAAGTGGAATTCACTCTGAGACATTCCTATAGTGTGGAAGGCTCTTTCCTGGCTCCATCACTATTTTCCCATCTAGTTGACAAAAATCAGAGACTATGCTTTCAGGGCGTAGGAGCTGCTCCCTGCTCTGCCTTCAATTTAGGACCTGGCTTTAAAGTAGTGTTCTGAGACAATTCCTCTGTGGTCATCTAACCAGAAAAACACTTTCTAAAACAAATCCACAAAAATAAAGTAAATACAGAAATCCAAAATACCACAAACATTTCTATAAACATCTATATACATCATTTCTACATAGATGTTCTTTGAGAACTATTTGCCCCACGTTTAAAACTTGTTAAATTCAATATACCTTCTTCCCCTCTGGCCCTAGTGAGTCCACTTCTCTCTCTGTCTCTGGCCCTAGTGGACCCGCTGCTTTCTTTCTCTAGCTGGTCTCTCTCTTTACAGAGTATAGTGTGGCATCTCAACACATGCATACAATGTGTAATAATCAGATCAAGGTAACTGATATACACATCACTTCAGATATATATAATTTCTTTGTGTTGGGAACATTCAAAATCCTCTTTATTAGCTACAGTATTTTGAAATATTCAATTAATTGTAAACTTTAGTTGTCCTGCTGTGCTATAGAACATTATAAATTATTCCTCCTATCCAACTACACTCCTGTACCCATTCATTATTTATTTAGACAGCTTTAGAAAAAAATATAAATAGAAAATAACATGTTTTCAAGACTATGGGAAGCCAGAATATTTGTGCTATGCTGGTAGGAATATAAAATGGTATTGCCACCATGGAAAACAATACGGTGCTTCTTTTAAAAAAATTTTTAAAGGCCAAGCATGGTGGCAAACACCTGTAAGACCAGCACTTGTGAGGCTGAGGTGAGAGGGTTGTCATGAGTTCAAGGCCAAACTGGGCTACATAGCAAGTTCAAGGCTAGGCCAGGCTACATGGTTAGATCCTATCTCAAAAAAAATTAAATTTAAAAAATTTGTAAAAATTAAAAATGGATTTCTCATATAATCCAGCAATTTCACTTTTGGGTACATAGTGAAAACAACTGAAAGTAGGGATTTGAACAGATCCCTGCACACTCATGTTCAGAGAAGAATTATTCATGATAACCAAAATGTGAGGAAAAAGCCAAATAAAAGCAAATGTCTACTGACAGATGAATGGATAAACAGATAAAATAAGCCAGGTATTGTAGCACATGCCTGTAATCCCAGCACTCAGGAGGCTGAGGCGGGAGGATCATTCCAAGTACAAGACAAGCCTGGGCTACAAAGTGAGCTCAAGGCCAGCCTGCACTGCATAACAAGATCCTGTATCAAAAGGACAACCACACCACCACCAAAAAAATAAGCAAAATGCACATATAAATGACTGTATACAATGGAATATTACTCAGCCTTTAAAAATGAAATTACAGCTGGGAATCCTGCTCTGTAGTAGAGCACTTACCTAGCATAGGTAAAGGCCTAGGTTCAATTCCAAGCACCACAAAAATAAGAATGAAGAGATACACTGCAACATAGACAAACCTTGATGATATTAAGGGAAGTAAAACAAAGTCATTCACAGGACAATGCTGGGTGACTCCTCTTCCATGAGGTACCTAGAAGAGTCAACTTCATGGGAAGAGAAAGCAGAATGGTGGCTACAAGATCTGAGTCAAGGGATGGAGTTTTAATTTGGGATGATAAAAAGTTCTGGAGATGAATAGTGAAGATAGTTACACAACATTGTGAATGGTTTTAATATCACAGAACTGAATAATTTAAAATGGCTAAAATGATCAATTTTATGTTATATATACTTACCATAAAAAGAAATATACATCCTAGATCAAACACAAAACATAATCTTTGGCTCTCCTTGTTCAGATCTTATAACTAGTCCATCAAAAAGTTCTGTGGCTTATACCTTCAAAATATATACAGAATCCTAGCAGTTCTCTTCTTGGACCACAATGCCTTCATTTTTCCTTTTGGTCCTCCATCTTGTACGTGGAACTGCTACCCATCTACATAGCCTGGGAAGGTTAGTAACCACGTGGAGGTGCGCATACATAGTCAAGACAGATGAAACCAGCAACACACAACCTTCCTGAAGACTCCCTGCCTGAAGACTTCCAGCCCTTAGCTGGAGGCAAATATATAGTTTCACTTTAAATGAAGGAAAGGTAAAAAGGAGTAAGATGTGTTATGTACCAATACGCCATGACTAATATAATCATTAATGCACTGCAAACAGGTACTAATAAAGATAAGAAAAAATTTTAAAAAGTTCCAATAAAGTTTAGAATTTTTACAATTATAGAGGGTTGGACAATTTAAGACCCCTATTCTTTGGATCAATAGGGAATGGAGCACTTCAAAATACAAACTGTTAAGTGTAGCCAGAAAAATCTGCACATCTACCCTAAATTCTAAGCAAAGGTCAAAGAAGAGACAAACGTATGAACAGGTTTGAATGGGCATGCAAGAAGCAGAAGGAATGGAAAATGCACAGTGTAAAAGTTTATTAGTCATACAAACAGCCCAATAGATAAGTGAACTAAGGATATGCATAGAACTTCAAAGGAAAAAAAACCCAAAGGGTCAATAAATCAAACTGTCCAGCAATGTTGCTCTACCAGCCCTGGGGAGCAGTGCAGCCTTTGGGGTGCAGACTTTGTCAGTGTGGCCCAGCTGGACCAGGAGCCGGTGGCTTGGCAGCGTATGGTCATCCACGCTCAGAGCAGCCAAGGGGACGTCATCAGTGTCCCCAGGAGGTGATGCCTGGCATGAATGTTCCCGGGCATCACGAGGCCCTTTCGGGCCACAGGAACCACAGCCCCAGTGTCACAATTCTTGTTGAGGTTTGTTAATTCTACTTTTTGAACACTTATGAATAACCATGCATCTTGCAAGCCATCTACCATGAAGCTAAAATAGATCATCAACCCATTCTTTTGTATTATAATACCATCTTATACTATTTTAACTTTATGTTTCATTTTATTTTTTGTCTGAGTCAAGACAAGAGAAATTAAACCAAATTAAAGCAAAGCCTGTAAATTCAAAACCTGATTCTGCACACAGAATCATTAATAGTTTGGATGATTCAACCTGGTATTGTACCCTGAATGTGATACACTAGTTTTTTCATGTATGCAAGAAACAAATTTAAGGACAAAAGACTCTTGCGAGCATGTGAAATTTTAAACAAGGAAGGTGAAGTATAAGCAAATGGAAAAGTGCTTTAAAAGAAATAGGTCAACCTGAGCAACTATTTTAAAGATAACCACATGCAGTATAGTAACCATTATTAAATTCCTATCATCTTGTTTTGAAAACCTATATTGTTGGGAGGTTTTTGTTGTTGTAGTCATTTTGTTTTCATTGTTGTTGTTGTTCTTGTTTTAGGTTTGTTTGCTTCTTGATTTTTCTGGGGTGTTTTTTTCTCCTTAAAATAAAATTTAAAATTAAAAAAAAAGAATTAGCCCAATTCAATACAAGGGCACATGAAAAACCAGATTTTCAAGTTTTGGAGGAGATCAAAAATGAATCATTAGATTATTCAAGCATGGATGATGGAGGTGATCCATTGTAACATACACGCTTTCACAACAGAAGAGTGGTGAGTGGTGTGGGTGGATAATACGGCAACCATGATGATGGTGGTGGTGGCCGTGTCCTGTGACAGTGAAATGGAGGAAGAATCTAATGGTACAGACACAGGGAATGATCCAGATAGCAAAGAAAACAGCAATGTGAGTACATAGTTGACTAGTCCAAGTGTTGCAAAATGGCCATGCAACCAAATGGAACAATCCCATGTTAGCATTAGGCCTGAAAACACAGTGAGGATCTTGGCAGAGGTGAAACCCTGGGACAGAATGCCAGCACTATCATTCAATGTTGGAAACTGCAACTGACAAAATGCTACAAGATGTTGTGAAATACACAAAGGCTGAAATGCAAGTAAAACATTCTGTATACATAAATAGCCATGCCATAGTCAGGGTTTACAAAGGAAAGTATTTAATACAGGACATATAATTTATAGGATTATTTTATAATATTCACCCAAAGTGTCAAACGCAGAAGAGCGCAGAAGATCTGTCCACACACTAGAAACCCCCAAGAATCCAGCTGAGTGCCAGGATTCCATGGTAATGTCCTGCACGAGTCCATCTGAAGACCTAGAGCTCATGGCAATGTCTCCACAAGTCCAGCTGGAGGTCTAGAGCCCAGGACAATATCTCATACAAGTCTAAATCAAGGATCTGCAATGGTAAGGTCCAGAGGTCAGTGTTGGCAGCTAGAAAGTTTGCACCGGTGGGATAAGGGATCTGCACTAGCGGGCTGCAGGATCTGCACTGCAGCCAGGAAGCAGTGCTCAAAGTAAGGAACAGAGCTCCCCCAAAAAAACTGTAGCCATCCTCAGTGACAGCAAGGGCCCAAGCTTCTCTGAAAATGAGAAACAGCCAAGTTCATATCAGGAAAGCCAGCATGACCAGCTTCTCCGAGAGAATCAACAGCCATCATCTTCCCATCCAGTTCTCTTTTTATGCTGTTGGCAACAATCCTCAGCTGGGCCATCCACACCCAGCACCACACTGATTCAGTCCAGCTGCATATTACAAGGTGGTCATTAGCTAATCCACCACAAACCATCTTCAGACATGTATTTATTATGACACCTCACTAGCTGGACTGAAAGCATTCATAGTTCTGCTGTACTTAGCAAGGATTTCTCATAGTGATCACAGAAATGTAAAAGACTTATGTAAAAGCAATGGGTCAAAATATGGCATAAAATTTCATGCACTTGTAAATGCAAATACTTACTGTGCTTTCAATTTAGACATTTATCCTGGAACTCAGCTATCAAATCCTTATTTATATAGTAAAAAACTGAGTG
Source organism: Dolichotis patagonum (assembly GCA_004027295.1). NCBI lineage: Eukaryota > Metazoa > Chordata > Mammalia > Rodentia > Caviidae > Dolichotis > Dolichotis patagonum. The sequence goes on along the minus strand of PVJX010004148.1, from coordinate 53,939 downwards.
ATGTTGCGAACATACTTGTTGCTCCCATCTCCCAAACTAATCAAAATGTGACTCTGGACAATTGGTTTACCAGTTTCCACTGATGCTGCACTTGGTATTAGAGCACAAAGTGACCAGCACAGGAACAAAGCAGGCATTCCAAATGAAATGGTGCAATTTCAAAACAGAGAATTATATAGTACAATCTTTGAATTTCAGAAAGACACAACACTGGCTTCATATGTGGCAAAGAAAAACAAACTGGTACTGCTGACGTTAAAATTTCACCACAGTAGAAATACTGATGGGGAAACCTTGACAAAACAGAAGACTAAGATGAAAACTTTCAACAACAAAACAAAAGGCGAGTGTCTGTGATGAGTTATGCAGCAACTGTGATCCCACTTGAAACACAAAGCATTGGCTAATGGTTGTGTTTTATTTGACCCTAAACATATGTGACATAAATAGTTTGATATTTAAAAAAAAAATAACTAGTACAAGATACCATGGAGAAATTTTCTTAGAGGACTGGAACTGAAACTCGTAAGAGACCATTTATAGCAAAGGATAAACAAAAATGCTCCTGCCAAGGGAACTATGTAAAAAAAACTGTGGAGCACACTGGCGAGCTGACAGGTGAACAGGCAGGCACCACATCCCAAAGAACTACTACAGTGACAGGAAAACAAAGAAGATGTTAACTGTGCCCTGTAAGAAAGCAAGGAAAACAAATCCTATGTGCTATCGGTGGAAGTGATGCTTGTGAATGGAACATGCAGTTGTCGTGTGTGAGGACTGCCCGGGGTGTGACAGTTGAAGCAAAGCTTATTTCTATGATAGAGTCCTGTTCGTGTTTACTCTGTGGTTCACACTGGTTTTTACTTTTGATCTTATCTTTTAGGTTTTGAAAGCAAGTAAACAGCTGATGTGAAAATGTTGGTGTCTCCTCTAAATGCACAATAAACATTACAAATTTAATAATTTATTTTATTAACATTTTATGCTCCTGTTAACTACAGACTACATAATATAATAAAAACCTCCTGAGAAAATAGGAAGAACACTTAGATGTCAGGTATGTCAGGTATTTTTTTTGTAGCGTGCTGCTGGTACTTTCATTGTAGTTTATATGAGAATTTACTTCTGATGTTCTTTCTTGTATTTCGTACACCAAAAACCAGTCAACATTGAAAATTTTGATTTTTTTTTACAAATAACATATATTGAAAACTCAAAAAATAAATAAAGGCCAGAGATTTAGCTCAGTGGCATAAGCACCTGCCTGGCAAGCAAGAGGTCAGCAGTTTGATCCCCCCCCAAAAAAAGTAAAAATGTTGAACTACATGAATAGTCAAGATATTTAAGTTAAAATAACTAATCCTTTTGAGGACTGATGAAATATTGCTAAATTTTTGAAGCCATAATGGCATTTTCTTTACTCAAGACTAAGGTACAGGAGGCATGATAACTATAATCCATTTATCATGCATGCAGTAGAGCCTCACCGTGACACTTCCAGAATAAAGGATGCTCCCAGGACTCAGAAGGCTGAAGGAAGGGAAACTCAAATTCAAGGCCAGCCTTTGCTACATAACAAGTAAATTCAGCCTGGACTACAGAGCAAGATCCTGTCTAATGCATACATACATACATACATACATACATACAGCCTGGAATCCTGAAGAGAAATGTGTTAATTAACTATTGCTTGTGACAAGTTATCCCTAAACATCACAGTTTAAAACAAGCATTTATTATACATACCTGGCTTTCTCTGGGTTTCTTTAGCCCAGGATCACTCACAAGTCTATAATCAAAGAGGGGGTAAAACCCCAGGGTGCCAATGGTAAGTGATCTCAAAGATTCCTGAAACAATGTCTCCCTGCCAAAATTCTCTGCCTACTGGGAATTGGACCTGGTTTTCTACCCAGCTCTCCATTCTAATCCGAGGGCCTACCAATCTCCATCCAATGAGGAGATAGTTTCTAACTAGTTTCTGCCAGTTTATGCCCCAACTTTATTGGTGGCTACAGTTATACTTCTAAACTACTAACTAGTCACAGACTTTGCCACCTGCAGACAAACTTCTCAGATATCAACTGCCTGAGTCAAGACCACCAACGACTTCCTCTTCAAGAGTTCCTTCTCCGGACAGGCCTAGAAATTCTCATCTTCATACTCTCTGGCCACAGTGCTTTTGGGCAAGCCCTCAGGTAATCTTTGCTTGCTTTTATTTTCCCACTCAATCTACTAACTCTTCATCAGAATATAAATTTCCCCAGGTCATTTCTCTCCCTGAACCTTGCAATCACCCTTTGATCCATTCTCCTGCTTTTGCCACGCCGGTTTCTTCTCCTACCTCCTCCGGAGTACTTGCTTTTTAAAATACAAACTCATGTCACCTCTCTGTTTAATGCCTTCTGGTAGCTTTCAGTTGCACTTAGATAATGAAACGTACCCTCTTTACTGGGTGTGCTCTCTGAGGCTTAGCAAGTTTCAAACATAGCACACCCATCCAGCCACATCTCCACCACCACCATGCTCCTGCCAACCCACTGGCCTCTTGCTCTTTCTCATGTCATTACCCTAACATACTCTTGTCTGGAACTCTCCTGGCTGTCACCTAGATGACCTGTCTCTGCCTTCAAGGCTCAGCTGAAATCTCTGTTCCAGGGAGGTCTTCCTCGGCGTCCAGCTAAGACGGACCTCACCTGGTTTCCTCCCCTAACGTCCTCGGTTCTATCCCTTCATATCCCTCACCACATCTCGTTATTAAATATTTACGCACGCTTATTTCTCTCCCTGATATTAGTATGACCAAAGACCAATTTTCTAGTTTAGGGGAGAGTAAATTAGATTCTTTTCCTAAAGATGAGAAGTTCTTTATTTAAAAATAAATGTTTACATAGTAATCCACAGTAAAACTATGAGCAAAGTTTTTAATCTTCTCAGCCTTCTCAAGGCCCAGTGGGGAAGCAAAGGAAAGGACCCGTAGTCACACCAGGAGTTCAAGCTCCCATTTCTCGCTGTACCTGCCACAGGCCCACAAATGGGTGATCACAGCCTGAGAAGCTCAGAAAGCCAGGCCCTTCTGGCCCAGCCAGAGGAGGAAGACAGTTTCGAAGAGCAGAGCCCAGGTGGTGTCCCTGGTGTGTGCCAGCAGCCCTCCTTATAATTGCTGTCTAGGTAATGGGCCTCTTACAGGTCACAGTGATCATGACTGTTACTGGGAGTCAAGTGATTATGCTAGCAGATTACATAAACTGACCAGGTATTTAGGGAAGCCACTGTGCCATATCAAGGATATCCATGCCCTCTAGTTAAATAAACTGCTCAGTCAAACTAACAGCCTCCTAGGTAATTTTTTTTTTTTGAGACAGGACCTTGCTGTGTAGCCCAGGGTGGTCTCAAATTCATGTCGATTCTCCTGCCTCAGCCTCCCAAGTGTTGGGACTACAGACATGTGCTACCACATCCAACTAATTAATATTTTAAAACAGATATCAGAAATGCAATCATTCATCCTCTCAAACACAGACTGGCTCCTAGAATCATATCATTTGAATCAAATTCAAGTTATAGTGACCAGTTTTTATATTGAAGGCCTATAGGTTTTATTCTGTCTAGAGAATAGTATGGTAACCAAAAAAAAGTAGGACTGCAAAGTAATTTTAACTTCAGTGTCCCACGGTCCCCTCACCATGACTTGCCAATGGAGTATAAGCCCTGTGAGGGCAGGTAGTCCTGTTGGTTTCATTTACCACTCAGTCATCCTTGGTGTATAGTACAGTGCCTAGTAGGGCTCAATAAGCACATATTAAATTAATGTTTGATTAAAAGTTCCTCATCCTCCACAATCCAAGTCATCCTTCAAGTCTCAGCCCTATATACTTTCCCAGAAGCATACTCCCTCATGGTCATATCCTATAGATTTGCACTGAGAATGTTGAAGTTCTCACCTTAATGTGACACCACTTGGACATGGAGCCTTTGAGAAATACTTTAGATGAAATCATAAAGGAATCCCTATGCTAGGAGTACTGACTTTATGAAAAAAAGGAAGAGACTAGAAACCTTTCAGATTCTGCCATGTAACAATACAGTAAGAAGGTGGCCATTTGCAAACCAATAAATACAGCCTCGCTAGACAACAAACCAGAATCATAAGTAAATTACTGTTGTTTAAGATATCCAGTCTGGTATTTTATTCATAGCAACCCAAGCAGACTAAGACACTTTTTCTTCAGTCTGAGTCAAAATTTCCTATGAGCTCCACTTCAGAATGCTAGTTACATGGTAATTGTGTGAGTGTTTCTACTGTCTTTCTTTCCAAAACTAATCTGCCTCTGTAGGTCCAACATTTAGAGGAGAACAATAAGCATTCAATAACAGTGGGTTGAATGCTATAATGTGCTTCTTTGTTACAGTTAAATGTCATTAGAAGTTTCTTGCTTCTTGGTCAAAACTAAGTAAACTTATAATCCCAAAGTTGAAAAAAAACAAGAGGTAAGGGATCTTCCTAGGTCCCTGTTAGCACTGATGGTAATGAATCTCAAGCGAAGTGCAGTTCCATCCATAAAGAGAGGAGTTGAGAATCTCAGATGGGTTAAGTTTGAGCTGTGTATCTTTGTGTATCTCTGAGTCTCCATGGAGACAAAAGAACCCCAAATATCCAGTCTAGCTGCCAGTTCCACAGAGACTAAGAAACTACCAAAAACAATTTACCTCCAGAATCTTCTACTTGTGGATACCATGGACTGGAAGGCATCTATCATTAGCCAGAAGGCTCCTAAGCACAAGTGAAGTGAGTTATATGAATTTGCATCCACTGAGGTCCATCCATCCTTTACTATAGGAGAGATGGAAGGATAATTAACTAGATGTCTACATAGATTTCCCCAAGAAAGTGGTCTAGCAACGGATGCTGTAGAACAGGAGCGATAGCAGCCTCTTAAGAAACTGGTGGGCCCAGAAGCTCTGGCAAATGTCCAGACACAGCTCGTTTCTGCCATGATCTGGGCCTGTGTCAGTGAAAAGTCAGAAAGCAGCATTGAGCAGAGTCCGGTTGTTGGAAGATGGAAAGGTTTGGTGACACATGCAGTGCAAAGAGGACAGACCCTGCATGTGTCCCCGACCTGCAGACCATGTTACGGTTCTGGAGCTTCCTTCGATCTCAAAGTCTACTGATTCCTCCAGAGGCGTAATCTTCAGGCAGTGACACAGACCCCGCGGCTTCCCTTGAAAACTGCGGATCTGTCATCAGAGCTGCCTGGTCCCCCGGCTGCCTGGTCCCAGATAACATGCCTGGCAAAAGAACAAGAATCTGGTTCTTCTGGACACTCTGCCTGGAATCTGTCATTCGCTCTCAGGCATCCACTGACAGGCAATGGCATAACTGACATCTCGACTTCTTCATCATTGTCAGTATCCTGACTCGTGGAGCAAACGAGTCACAGAACCCCATGGCTTTTCTTATCTCGTGGACAGTTGCTTGTTTGCACTCCACTCCTAAACCAAATTAGCTTACTATCTCTTTTCCTCCAATACTGGGGGTTGAACCTAGGAATACTCCACCACTGAGCTACATCCTCAGTCCTTTCTGTGTTTTATTTCAAGACAGGGTCTTACTAAACTGCCCAGGCAAGATCTTGCAGTTCTCTTGCTTCACCTCCTTCAGTGCTGGGATTAAAGCCATGTGCCGCCACATCCATCTTATCTATTTCTTTGTCCAATTTGGGGCTTAAGTCACATAAATAATCATAAAAAGAGGTAAGAAAAATCACCCACAGCCTTCTCAGCTTTGCACAGCAGTTATGTTCACTTCCCATGTTACTATCTAGTCCTCCTCTATATAAATATATATTTTATTTTTCTATAATGTATCAGGTTGCCATTTCTCTGAGTCAACCTTACGATATTAGTTCCTGCTGTGACCTTGGATGGGTCAGCTTTGCCATACCAAAGCTCGCTTAACCTGTCATTTCTATAGAGGTGAATCAGTGACAAGATCGCCTCCTTCTTTATCCAGATCTTGAAGTAAAATAGTAAGCAATGTGACCTAAAAATAGTCATTTAAAGAATAGATGTATTTCCTTGAAATTGAATACATGAACAACTCTGAACATCAGCATTGGGAAGGAAATAGGTACAAATCACATAATATCTGAGAATATATATGTAAACCAATAAATAAGCAATAAATCAGAATATAAAAACTACAATAGAAACACATCAAACTCATGCATATGTGAGTTCTGTGTGTGTGTGTGTGTGTGTGTGTGTGTGTGCATATTGCCTGAGATGGGGTCAGTCCCAGGGCCTTGTACATGCTGGCAAGTGCTCTGTCACTGAGCGGTAACTCTAACTTACACCAAAATCTTAATAGAGTTATCTCTGTGGTCAGGGACATAGCTCAGCAGCACAGTGCCTGCCTGGCAAGTGCAAGGTCATGAGTTTGACTCCTGGTACCAAAAAAAAAAAAAAAAAAAAAAAAAAGGAAAGAAAAGGATAGAGAGAAAAGAAATTACTTTTGTGGTGTCACAGGAATTCTTTTTACTCTTTTTCCTATATATTTCCTGAACTTTCCATAATGAACTAATAATACTTACTATTTTATTTTATTTTTGGTTTTTGAGAAAAGGTGTCACTATGTAGTGCAGACTAGCCTTGAATTCTCTATGTAGTCCAGGCTGGCCTCAGGCACAAGGCAATCCTCCTGCCTCAGCCTCTCAACTGCTAGGATTACAGACTGTGCCACCACACCTGGCTATTTTTATAATTTTAAAACTTTTTTTTTTAATTATTGACCATGGGTTGGGGATATAGCTCAATGACAGATGCTTGCCTAGCATGCATGAGGCTCAGGGTTCAATCCCCAGTATTAAGAAAATATGTCACCCCCAAACCCAATATCTTTTCTTTAACTGGAAACCTTACTTACTATTATTATCCTGTTACAGTCTCAGCCACAAAGGGAAAAATAAAAGCAACAGACAGTATGCAACTGCTCACTGTGGGATCAGCCCTGGGCTAAGTGCTGCTTATGCATTACCCACTGAAGTCCTGCAAGAACATTTGACATAAGATACTGCTGCTACCCCCAGGTAGGCTCGGTGAGGTTAGACCACAGGCCCCCAGAAAAGTTGGTAAGCAATGTAGCACAGATGCAGTCACAACCTTTGAGCTCAAATGCCTTCAGTGACAACCGCCATGTGAGCATTCTAGCAACACTTTGAATAAATATCTACAGATATATTTATTTATAAATAAATAAATAAATAAATAAATACAGAAACAGCAGGGTTCACACAAAACACCTTAATGACTTGGAAGATCCCTTGTACGTCCCTTGGATGAATGTCAGAGAAAATATCATCTAAGAGAATGAAAGGGATTCGGAGAGAATGAAAGAACATGGAAGAAATAATAGATAAGCACATAACCTTCCAAAATAATTTCAAAAAATTGACTGAAATTAGATTGAAGTACATGACTTGTTACTGACCCAGGGAGGGGTTTGGACAATTAGCCTAAGGAAGGAGAAAAAGAAGGGAATAGAAATAAAAGATTTCTTCAGTGCAAAGTGTGACACTAATGCCTTATTGCTTTCAGTTGCAAGTTGTCCTCAGATCCTCAGAACATCCTGACTCCTGATGCCGAACTCCTCTGATCAGACATCACAGGCAGAGGTCAGAGGAGCCACGGGGAACCACAGCACAGTCACAGAGTTTGTCTTGCTGGGCCTCTCAGATGCCTGTGAGCTGCAGATGCTCGTCTTCCTGGGGCTGCTCCTCACCTACCCCCTCACGCTGCTGGGGAACCTCCTCATCGTAGTCATCACGCTCTTGGACAGGCACCTCCACACCCCCATGTACCACTTCCTCCGCAACTTTGCTGTCCTGGAGATCTGGTTCACCTCAGTCATCTTCCCCAAGATGCTGACCAACATCCTCATAGGACACAGGACCATCTCCCTACCAGGTTGTTTTCTCCAGTTTTTCCTCTATTTCTTCCTAGGCACCACAGAGTTCTTCCTACTGGCCGTGATGTCCTTTGACAGGTACGTGGCCATCTGCAACCCCTTGCGTTACACCACCATCGTGAGCAAAAGGCTGTGTGTCCAGCTGGTGCTCTCTGCATGGATGACAGGATTACTCCTCATGTTGGTTCCAAGTCTGATCGTATGTCAGCAGCCCTTCTGTGGCCCCAGTATCATTAACCATTTCTTCTGTGACAGCGTTCCACTCCTGGAGCTCATATGTGCAGACACAAGTCTCATAGAGCTTCTGGGTTTTGTTACGGCCAACTGCAGCCTCCTGGGCACCCCGGCTGTCACGGCCACCTGCTACGGCCACATCCTCCACACCATCCTGCGCATCCCCTCAGCCAAGGAGAGGCAGAAAGCCTTCTCAACCTGCTCCTCCCACATCACTGTGGTGTCTCTCTTCTATGGCAGCTGCATCTTCATGTACATCCGGTCGGGCAAGGGTGGGCAGGGGGAGGACCAGAACAAGGTGGTGGCGCTACTCAACACTGTGGTGACCCCCATGCTCAACCCCTTCATCTACACCCTGAGGAACAAACAGGTGAAGCAGGCCTTCAGGGAGCACGTGAGCAAGGTCTTCTCACAAAATTGAGCCAGAACTGACAACGGGCAAAAGACTCCTCCTTGCCTGGCCATCAGCTAATGAAGCTTCTGTCCTTATCTCCATGGGTTATCCTCTCATAGAGTTGTTCATCATGTACAGTAGTTTCTTACACATATCATTATAAATCCTTTACAGTTTATTCAGAAATCACAGCAAAATCAATAAACTGCAGCTAGGGATGGTATTTCTTGATATTTCTAAATCTAACCTATATTTTAGTTTTGTAATTTTTTCTTATTTTTAAGCTACAATAATAAACTTAGCATCGCTTCTTTGCTAGAACTTTTCTAATTTGATTTTAAAAATTTGCAAGAATACAATATTTAAAAAACAATACATTTATTATAGCCAGGCACAGCGGTGTAATCCCAGTACTCCAGAAGGCTAAGGTAAGAGAATCCCAAGTCTGAGCCCAGCACAGGCAATTTAGCAATTTAATGAGACACAGTTTTAATTTAAAAAAAAAAAATTTAAAGGCTGAAAATATAGCTCAGCCAAGACTGTGGGTTCAATTTCTAATATTGCCAAAAAAGAACAAAGAGATCGTTGCAACTGGGCAGACAGACTAGAAAGACACTGCCATACATAAAGAGATCTACTAGAATATAAGATCAAAGTAGACTTTCTAATAAGTAAAGAAATTTAATTCAATAGGCAGTTCACTAACCACAGTGGAAACTTTTCTTCTAAAAATATTGGGACCAGCACCCAATATTTTTGGGTTAATTGAGGAAAGCTGAAAGAGAAAAATTTTAAAGTGATGCATGCCTTAACTTATATTTCAAAACCCACAGCAATAGATTCATTTGTTAATCTATGAACATCCTTTCTTTGATGTCTGTTCTTTTTTGATTAAGCCATACTCATAATGTATCTTCTATAATTTTTAGGATTTGTTTTAATATCAGAAGGATACTTCCAATATTTAAAGATATTTGAATAATAGTGAGCAAAATTCTAGGATTTTTATTTTGTTTGTTTGCCAACCCTCACAGTTCTTATGTATGCCTAATTCATGTGTGTGTGCATGTGCACGTGAGTACGTGCATGCGTGTGTTACTGGGGATTGACCCCAGAGCCTTCACACTGACTTATATCCCTAGCTCCCTCTCCATTCTAAACAGGTCTTACTAAACCTCTAATCTCCCTCTGGGGGTTTAGCCCAGTGGCACAAGCACTTGCCTGGCAAGTGAGTAGTACTGAGTTCGATCCCTAGGCAGTGCTGACTTCAGCCCCAACCAGTCAAACCCCAGCACCATGGCCAGCATCAGGCCATGAGATCAAGTGAGACTCAATTCAGAGACTCACTTGTGGGAACTGATGGGAGACAGGGTCTCTGCTGGACGTGGGGCTGGGTGAATGCAGGCCTGAGAAAAGCATAAACCCATTCCAAATCTTTCATGAGGTCAACAGTCTTGATACAAGAACTGAAACAGACATTACAACAAAAGAAAATTATAAACCAGTCTTTCTCACAAACATAGATGCAGAAATCCTCAGCATCAGCAAACTGAATAAAATGATACATAAGGAAGAGTAAGCGTACAAGCCTATTTAATACTTAAAGTTCCATCGGTGGGCCTTACCACCTCAAAAGAATAAAGAAGAAAAATGATATAATTATCTCAAAATTTGCAGGAAAAAAATTCCTTTAAAAAAATAGCTCTATAGCACTCCCATCTCCAATCCATCCCCAGGACTTGAGGTTGAACCCAGACCTTGTACATACGAAGTAAGAGCTCCTTCACTGAGCTACATCCTTTTTATTGCTTCATTCTGAGAGAGGATCTTGCAAAACTTTCCAGGTGAGCCTTGAACTTGCAATCCCTCTACTTCAGCTCCCCAGACAGTTGGGATTGAAGGCATGCTTACAATTAGCATAGGCTTAAGTTAAATAAATATCTGTAATTTATTAAATTACAGATAATTATAGAAACCTCTAGGAAACACCATATTTCATGGTAAAATGTTGAAAGATTACATTCTGAGGTCAGGAATGAAGTAAGAATACCTACTATCACCCACCTCTATTATACTAGATTCCCTGATAGTGCATTAGACCAAGAAATTAAAGGATTAAGTGAGAAAGAACTATAAAGCATTATTAAAGAAAATTAGAAAGACATAAATAAATGGAGTGATACTCCACATTTGTGAACAGGAAGATTCTATCCCCCAATTGTCCTGGATACTCAGTAATCCCAACCAAAATCTAGAGATATAGAATCTGACACACAAGTTCTAATATTTATATAAAAATGCAATGAACTGGGGCTGGGGATTTAGCTCAGCGGCATAAGCACCTGCCTTGCAAGCGCACAGTCGTGAGTTTGATCCCTGGTACCAAAAAAAAAAAAAAAAGCAATGAGCCAAGAATACCCAACACAGCTTTGAACAATGACAAAGATGTAGGACTTATTGTACCAAAAATCAGGTCTTAATTAAGATACTACAGCCACATTTCTTGTTCTCTGACCATCTTGTTCTTTTTTATTAACCAGTCAGTCTCTTTAGCAATGTTTTCAGACATTGCATTTCTCCTAGATCAAACCACAAACACTTGCCTTTTGACACAGTGTTCTTTGTACTCAGGTCACCCTAGGCACTCTTCAGATGGTTATCTAATGGCACTGACAGTTTATCTCTTTGAGTTACTCTGCTTGTTACTAGAAAGGCACAGCAGACAGGAACAGAGAACTTGTGGTAGGAATGCTTAGATAAATTTGGCATGAGCTGCGCAACAATGTTGAGAGGTGGGGTCTAAAAGAGGTGATTAATACCATTATCACAGTAGTGACTTGATTATAGGAGCTGGTTTCTCTATCTCCTTCTCTCTCTCCCCCTCCCCCTCTCCCTCTTTCCCTCTCTCTCTTTCTCTCTCACTCTCTAACTCAAACACATGATGCCTTCCACAAAGCCAAAGAATTTCTATTGTTATGAATTATTCAATCTGTAGTATTCTGATATACTGCATAAAATAGACTAGGAGAAAAAAATTGACACTGAGAATTTAGACTGTTGCTATGATAGAAATCTGAAAACTGACACCAGGTAATGGATTAGGACTACAGGAATTTGGAAGACTAGCTAGAAAATCCTAAAATACTATAAGCAGAGAAATAAAGGCAATTCTGATGAGGGTCCAAATAAAGCAGGAGCTGTAGGGAGGGACTAAATCTTAGAGATTTCCCAAATGGATATGATCAGAACGTTTGTAGAAATAGGCAAAGGCCACTTTCACAAGATTTCGGATGGAAATCTGGACCAAGGTATAAAATTAAGCATTTCCGAAGAAATTATAATAGAACTTGTCATACAAGTGCCAGACGAACAGTCTCTTAAAAAGACATAATAGGCAGGAAGGTCTTGAAGTAAGGCACTTAGAGGCTTATGACATAAGGGGACAAGGACACAATGCTATAGTTTAAATGTCCCCCCAAAGAAATTTGTGGGCTGGAACCAAGTCATCAAAGCACTAGCAATGAAAGGTGATCATGTTATTATTGCAGGAGTGGTTCTTGATAAAAGGAGAAATTCAGTCCCTGATCAAATATTATTAATATAGTGAACTTTCAAACTACAAAGATGAATAAGAGAACAAGAAATAAACATAGATTATTCAAAACAATCAGAAGGGGGGAAATGATAAAATCATACTTTTCAGAAGTGATCCTGAATGTATGTAAATGGTTTTAATTTTCTAATTAAAAGATGTAGATGGTTAAAAAAATTAAAAAACAAGATCCAACAACATGCTGCCTACAACAAACTTATCTCACCTGTAAGGACAAATAGAGACTTAGGTGAAAAGATGGAATGTGGTATTTCAAGGAAACAAAATCTGAAAGCAAGTAGGAGTAGCTATACTTGTATCTGACAAAATAGACTTTAAAACAAAATGATTTAGAAAAGACAAAAAAGATCACTATATACTGGAAACAATGGAACAAAGGAAACAATGTATCAAGATTGTGTATTAATGATTATAAATCATTAATACAATGTATTAATGATTATAAATATTTGTGCACAAAATAGGAAGACCCAGCCTTATAAAACAAACACTACTAGACACAAAAGGAGAGACAGACTCCAATATAAGAGTAGTAGGTGATTTCAATACCATACTATTATCGATACATAGATCATCCAGACAAAAGTATCAATAAGTAACTATCAGGGTTAAATTGCACTATAGATCGAGTAGATTTAAAAGAGATCTATAGAATATTCCAATAGCTGAAAACTATTCTTTTCATCACATGGATTTTTTCCAAAATAGATCAATATTAGGTCATAAAAAGTCTTAATAAATATGAAACAATGTTTTGCATTTTATCTGATAACAATGGAATGAAACTGGAAATCAACAGCAAGAAAAAATGCAGTAGGATGGGACTGTAGTGCTCAGTGGTAAAGCACTTTGCTGATCATGTGCAAAGCACTGGCTTCAAGTCACAGTACGAGAAATAAAAAGAAAAGAGGAGAAGAGAGAGAAAGAAGGGAGAGAAGGAGGGAGAAGAAAAGGCAAGAAGGGGAGAAGGAAGGAAGAGAAAAACTGCAGAGATTATACAAACACATGGAGATTGAACAACATGCTATCAAAGTGTCATTAAAGAAATCAGAGGAGATTTTAAAATTCTTTGAATCAAACTCAACTTACTTGCAAAGACAAACACAGACTAAAAATGAAAAGACAGAAAATGACAACATGACATTTCAGGATCTCTTTGGGATATAGCAAAAGCAATACTATGGAAAGGCTTATAGCAATTTATTTTAAATAGAGAAGTCTCAAATAACATAATGGTGCATCTTAAGGTCTTATAAAAATAAGAATAAACCAACTCAAAAATCAGTAGAAATAAAGAAAAAAGATCACATCAGAAATAAATGAAATAGAGATTAAAAGAAAAATACAAAAAAATAATTAAACAAAGAATGGGTCTTTAAAGAGAAATGAAATTGACAAACCTTTAGCTAAACTGAGATAAACCAAATAATACTAGAGATGAAAAGGAGACATTATAACAGATACCACTGAAATTCAAAAGATCACCAAGAAATATTTTCACAATCTATATGCCAATAAACTGAAAAACCTAGCAGAAATGGACAACTTTCAAACAAGAAGCTAAAACCTCCTGTGAGTTGATGCCATGTGTGGACTGACTAGGGAAGAGCCAGACACCAGCCCTTCCAGCGCATGGGCAGGGAGACAAGAAGAGCAAACTCCACCTGTAAGTGATCAACTGATCCGGAGAAACACAGGCTATGATGATAGCTAATGAGGTAAAATACAACTTAACACTTGTAGTGTTTAGTGTTTCACTGACTTTGCAGGCCTAAAGCCGGTGATCATACCATCTATTCAGAGGATAACAATAAGTAGTGTAACATCTATGGGGGTCTCCTTATGAAGGTGGTGGCCATTATTAATTTCCTATTATCTTGTTTCAAAATCCTGTATCATTCTCATTGCTTTGTTTGGTTGGGTTTTATTCTGTTTTATCTTGTTTGATTTTGTTGTATATGATGGCATGGGCAGCTATTTGGAGGATAACAAGATATGTTATGGCAGCCATTTTGGATTTACTATTATCTTGTTTTGAAGTCCTGTATTGCATTCATTGTTTTGTTTTTATTGGTTCTATTCTGTTTCTGTTTTGTTTGATTTTTACTAGGTCTGAAGGTATGGGCAGCTATTTTGAAGATAATAAGAGGCATTATGGTAACTATTGTTGATGTCCTATTATCTTGTTTTGAAATCTTGTGTCACTTATACTGTCTTGTTTTGATTGTTTTATTCTGTTTTATTTTGCTTGGTTTTATTCTCTCTATAATAAAATTTTTGTATGATCATGAAGAAGGCCATAAAGCATGATACCTTTTAAAAGATTGGATTTTTATTATACTGACTCTCTTCTGTGACTAGCATAAAATTAAGAGAGAAGTTAACAATAAGAAGTAACTAAGTCCTAAGCCAGGCACGTGAGCACTTCCCTGTAATTCCAGCACTCTTGGGAAGCTCCAACAGAAAGATCAAAGCCCAAACCCAGCCTAGGCAATTTAGCAAAATTCTGTCTCAATATTTAAAAATACTGCCAAGTGGGAGGTTGTGAGTTCAATCCCCTGTACCAAACAAAGCAAGATAGATAGATAGATAGATAGATAGATAGATAGATAGATAGATGATAGATAGATAACTAGAGTGAAGTGTGAAGGCATTACTGCCACAAAAAAAAGGAGGAAAAGAACCATATGTTTAGAAATACCCCTAACTACTTCATAAGTCTAAAAGTACTGAGTTGGAAATTAGAAAACATTAAATTGAACAATAACAAAAATACAAAAAATAAAAAAAAAACCTTGTCAGTACCTAGGGAAACATATATAAGTTAAAACATTTAAGGAAAGAAGAAAGATGAAAATTAATGAGATTAGCATCTTGCTGGAGAAATATTAAAAGAAAGAGAGAGATGGGGAAGATGGAAGAAAATACTTAAAATAAAAGAGTAAAAGGGCTGGGGATTTAGCTCAGTGGCACAAGCGCCTGCCTGGCAAGTGCGAGGTCATGAGTTCAATCCCTGGTACCAAA
This sequence comes from Dolichotis patagonum, assembly GCA_004027295.1. NCBI lineage: Eukaryota > Metazoa > Chordata > Mammalia > Rodentia > Caviidae > Dolichotis > Dolichotis patagonum. The sequence continues at coordinate 38,711 of PVJX010004148.1, read as the reverse complement.
AAAAAAAAAAAAGAGAGAGAAGAAAAAAAAAGAAAAGAGTAAAAACAACTATCATAGAAAAGAGAGAAAATAGAGAGACTTCTAAAAGAAAACAAGAAGAAAGTCCAATATCACTTATTGTAAGGGAGATTCTCAAACAGACTCAGAGGCACTGTAAAACCCTTCCTGAGGGAAGATGCGGCACAGGAGCCTGCCTTCAGTGACACGGGGTGATGTTCTCTTTTAAAGTCCTGCTGTCACTAAAGAAAATATAAATATAACCTCTACCAATACTCACTTGAAAATGTATCTCAAAGCTCAGGCGTGATGGCACATGCCTGTAATCCCAGCACTCAAGAGGCTGAGGCAGAAGCATCAGTGCGAGTTTGAGGCCAGCCTAGCTACACAGTGAGTTCAAACATCGAGAACCTATCTCAAAAAACAGTGTCTCAAAGGGCTGGAGATGTAGCTCAATGACACTGCCTGCTTGCTATGCACAAGGCCCTGAGTTCAATTCCAACAACAGCAACAATCATTAATCGTGATGTGTCACTTTGAATGGATTAAGAAATGCCTGGTAGGGCCGGGGATTTGGCTTAGTGGCACAGTGCCTGCCTGGCAAGCATGAGGTCCTGAGTTGATTCCTGGTACCCTCCCTGCAAAAAAGAAAAGAAATCCTAGTGGATTAGGGGAGCACAGTTCTGGGCATGTCTGTGGATGATTGACATGTAAATTGCTGCCCTGCATACGGGCAGCACCAACCAATGAGATGGTAGCCTGAACAGGATAAAAAGGGAGACACCCATCCGGCCACAGTCATGGTGGAACCCAGGAGCCTGCACAAAGAAGCAGTTCACCCGCCCTCCTGGTAAGCGCCTTCCTCTGGCGTGAGCCAGGAGGAGACCCAGTAGTGTCTCTTGAGCCTACCGGTACTCAGGCTTGGAATCAAACATCCTAACCACCCCCCAACCCACCCCTACCCCACCCCCGTTAGCAACTGGGGACAGAGGTCTGAGCACCTCTTGGCAAGATGACTGTATGCAACATAGCAAATATGGGGGGTCTCCTCTATCTTCTCTTTGAAAGCAAGTGTTGTTTTCAGTTTTGTTTTCATTATGATTAATTGCTTTGCTCTATTCAATATTCTCTTTCGCTTGATTTTATAATGTTCTGTCTTTGGTTTGATTTTGCTATACTTAATTGACTAGACAACTATTGGGAAGATAATGAGATATACTATGGTACCTATTACTGTTATCCCGGTAACCTGCTGTAAAATTCTGTACCAAAGTCACTGCACTGTCTCAATTGGCTTTGTTCTGTCTTGTTTTGTTGTATTTCTACTACCTTCAAAATAAAAAAATAAAAAATAAAAAAAAAGGGAGACATCGTCCCATCTCCTCTTTTAGAAACCCCAGGCTTCGCCATTGCTTTTGGACGCCCATCTCCAGGTCCTTCAGGCTTTCAGTGCAGACCCGCCAGCTCTCTTCCGCGGAACCAGACTCTGCAGTGAGCTCCAGGCCTTTATCTTTGACTGGATCCTTCCGCTCTCCACCAGGCAGTCAGTTTGCATTCTTCCACCCTAATTCCACAGGAAGACACTGTAAGCCTACTTAGTAAACCCTTTATATTCATTTCACATTAAATTTGTTCCCCTCGGGAACCCTAACAGATAGATTTAGATAGATGATAGATAGATAGATAGATAGATAGATAGATAGATAGATAGATGATAGACAGACAGATCTGCCAACCTCTTTTCACCACTCCTATCATCTAGTTCAGCTCTCTCCAGTCTCTTGCAGATGGAATTATGGTTTACATATAAATAACCCTCCCCCAAAAGTCTCATGTGTTTGGAAAGTGATTCAATCATGGGCCATTATATGCATCAGCAGATTTATTGATGAGTTCAGTAGTGGCTTGTGCTGAGAGGCGGGGACCTGGTGGAGGTGGGTCCCTGGGAACATGACCTGGAAGGGTGTATTGCTGTCCCCTGCTCCTTCCTTCTCTCTGCACTTCCTGGCTGCCATGGGGTGAGCAGTGTTCCTCAGCTGTGCCTCCACCCCACACACCATACCATTTCCGCCTTGGAACCAGCCCATCATAGGCTGGATTCTCTGAAAACCATAAGCCAAAATAAACCTCCTATAAGCTTCCGGTAGCAGTTGTTTTAATCCCAGTGATGAGGAAGCTGACTAATACAGATGGTCTGGAGGTCCCCTCACCCACCGTCCTAGCCCTTTCTTGCTTACCTCCAAACCGTCCTCCACACAGAAGCCAGAGTGAGTTTGATAAAACATACCTGGATCCAATCACTTTCCTGTCTAAAACTCATCAATAGTTCCTTTCAATCTTCACATAAGACCCAAATGCCTTACATTAACCATAGTGATTCTGAGGATCTGATTTGCTAAGAGAGATTCTCCAGTTCATCCCTCCCCTACCTGGCCCAGGACTTATTATCCAGCAACAGCTCCTGTCCCCCACCCTATAGCCACTGCCCTCCAGCCGCACCAACCTCCTGCCTGCTTCTGAGATGCTTGCTCTGTGCTTTCCCTTTATGGACAGCCTAGGACATGCTCTTTCCACTAGAGTGCTCAGTGTCTATTTTTTTCACGTACAAAACTTCAAATTTAAAACCAATGTTTCCCTATCCCCACCTCACTATATGCTTGCTTTTTTTTTGTTTTTGTTTTATACACAAGGTCTTACTATGCAGTTTAGGCTGGCCCTGAGCTCACTTTGTAGTCCAGGCTGGTCTCAAACTCACAAGGATCCTCCTGCCTCAGCCTCCCAGTGCTGAGATTACAGGCACGTGTATGCTTTCTAATGACAGGTACTTGCTTCAGGTCTAACATAAAGTTGGTCCTCAGTAGATGGCTACTGCATTGTGGACACTAAGCTACAAACACATTTGTTCATTTGATTAGTTATTAAAACTATAAATCTAATACATCAATTTAATTGGGTTAAGAAAAACCTAGCAGATCAGGAAAGCATCCTCCTTGGTGTGTCTGGGTGGGTCATGGGGGGATGACCTTGGGTACTAGTGTGGTTGTACTCTAGCACTATTCCTCTGCTCTGTTCCATAGCCACCATGAAATAAGCATCTTTCCCCACCATCCCCTTCTACCATGTTTCTGCTGATGGTGGACTGGATCCCCAAAACTGCAAACCAACTTATATATATGTCTCCTTCTATAAGTTGTGGGTATCAGGTATTGTGTCTCAGCAATGGGAAAGCTAATGTAGTTACTGTTACTTTGTTCTCCTCTTGCTACTACAGATAGGACAATAGGGTTCCCCTTTGTCTATGTTTACATGTCATTAACTGCTATGTCCTTGAGAGTAACGTTCTCCCAAAACATATCACAAAGTTTTGATAAGTAAGTGTACTCATCATTTTTAGCTTGTTTCCCAGAGACCCATAACTGTACTTCTATCATCTGAACAACTTGGAGAGGAAATCTCAAGGTAAAGCCCTGCTAGTTCCTCCAGCTGGAAAGGTTTTTTCCCACCTCAGGAGGCTGGTGACAGGAGCTCAGGAAGTACAGAGGGACTCTTTGTTTCACTGCCCACAGTTGTCTGACTTGGAAAAATGTCCAGGAGGAGCAGAAAGAGAATTGACCATTGAGAAGACACGGTAAGACATGAGTATGGGTTCTCCCCTTAAATCCTATCCATAAATAATCTCCAGGTAAAATCCTCCCTGTGGGTCAAATGCCACTGATGCCAGAGGGCAGTGCAGGCTGGTTAATCAAAACTGCCCCGTATCCGTGGAAACAGGCACTACAATTAGACATTTCTACCAACTACATGTAAATAAAACCCTGCTCGGTCACCATTCTTTCTACAGCTTTCATGCCATCATGATGGAACATAATCCCAAACTGTGGAGCTGGACAAAGTTCACAACGAAGACTATACAAGATTTACAAATATTTCTCAGTTTTTTACTCACCTCTTCTTATCCTCCTTATTTTTCCCTTTTTTAGATCATCTACCCCTTTGAAGGGGGAAGAGGAAATGCTGCAAAAAGATATGGTGGAATGAGAAAGGTGAAATTTCTAACCAAACCACTGCACCCATTACTGACAAGCATTAAAATGGTGATACTGGGAGCTGGGTTACCTACCATCTCCATAATAGTCTCACAATCAATCAATCAGTAATTAGTCCTAAGAATCAGTCATATGCCTAACATTCATTCGTTCAGAAGTTCAGCAAAATTCCATGTTGCCAGGACCTGTTTTAAGTGCTTGAACACTTCAAAAATGACTCGGTTTACACAAAGGGCTCATTTCTGCAAAAACATGGGCATGTAACAGCTGAAGTGCGGCCTGTGAGATCAGGTGGTGCTAGCGCTAAGTGCTCCTAAAGAATAGAGCTAGACTAGGCTGAAGCTGCAGAAACAAAACCTTCATAAAGAGAGAGTGCCCGCACTGAACCTTGAATGAGAAGTAAATAAAAGATAAGTAAAAGAAACGAGGGAAGGCACCCCAGGCTGTGGGAACGGCTTTGGCATAGACCAGAGGCTGAAATAAGCGGAAGTGCTGTGGGAGCCGTGAGAAAGTGAGGAGGACAAAGTAGGCTCTTCATTAGGTCCACAGACCAGTTTAAATCTTCTAAAGGAATTGTGAAATTTTGTTCGGATTGTGTGGAGCTAGCGTCTCTCAACTGGTAACTTATAATTAAACCATTGTCTCTAGGCATTGTTAGATAGCTAGTGAGAAAAGCCAGTTACTCCATGCTAATGTATAACTTCTTTGTTTTCTGCAAAATAGCCAGCTCCAGTGTAAAAAAAAGAGTTTCATGACTCTATTCAAGTGGAAATGAATACCGCCTTCTGGTTGGATAAGAGAAGCTGGAGGGCTTTCATGATCAGTGGGCCCTTCCTGGACACAAACAGTCAGAAAATCATGTCGCCTTCTCTTTCTTCTACACATGGAGGGCGGAAGCAAAGCTCTGCACTCATTCTCTGACACCAAAGAAGGAGCCCAGGCCTGGCCCTCTCTGTGCAAGCAGCTTGAGCAGGCAGATGCTCCCCCATCCCTCAAGGCAGAGAGCAAGGAGACATTGAGAGATGCAGCTGGGCCTGGGAGGAGGAAAAGTTTCCAGAGTCAGACTGGAAGGCACAGTCAAGCCCCAGGAAAGGCTTTTGTCTATAAACTAAAACTCAGAGGGAAGAGATAGAGGAAAACTGAAGGATAAGTAAGAGAAATACAAAAATCTATTCTACTCGTTGTTGTTAATTTTGGTCATCTTAATAAAGAGGGTAGTCACACTGTTTTGTTCTGATGGGCTTTATTCTGTTTTATTTTGCTTGGTTTTATTCTCTTTAAAATAAAAATTACAAAAAAAAAAAAAGAGGGTAAACAGAAATGAGAGAATTGATGAGCAATGGTCAAAGATGGAAGAAATGGGGACTCAGTGTTCTCTATTCCTGAACAAAACACTTTCCCAATAAGGAGGTCTGTGTGCTCTTAGAATGAATAACTGAAAACAGACCACAACACCTTGTCCAGAGCTTCCACAGGAAGATAAGACCCTCTCAGAATGGTGAGGGTGGGGAAAGTAGAATGTATGTACGCAAAAAATCCCAGGAACTGAGAGTCTCTGAAGAAGCTGCCCCTGTGTTAAAGATTCCACAGACTTTTTTTTTTTTTTTTTTTTTGTACCGGGGATCGAACTCAAGACCTCGAGCTAGCCAGCCAGGTGCTTAAGCCACTGAGCTAAATCTCCAGCCCTCCACAGACTTCTTGACCTTGACTGACCTAAACATTGTGATAGTGGTAAGATGGAATGGTAGCAGTCCAGAGTCAAACTTATCCTGTGCTATTTTAGGTATTTCAATAGCTGTATACCTTACCTTTTGTATCTGACCTTATAGAAAGTCCTTCGGGACCTTGTCATGGTTCAGAAAACTTGTAATCTCATGGGAAAGTTAATGGAATTCCAATAAATTACTTCCAATCTATCATTTCCAGTGTGACACATGGTGAGAATAAAGACACTAAGACATATTTGTAGTTGGGAAGCTAAGGGGGTCTTAAGTCCAGTCAGAATAATGGCTAACTAGAACACAGACCTTGACTCAGGGCCAAACCTGGGTTTTATTAATTCGTGAACAGGGGAGTAGCTTGGAAATGAGTAACTGAGAGAAAGGCAGGAAGTAGTCAGTGCTGTGAGCTGGGCTAGGCAGGTGGCCCGAAATCATCTCTGTGATATGCAGAGAGAGAGAAATGCAGAAAGAGCCATCTGCAGCATGTCACAGATTAGGGCAGTATCGATATAGTGCTTTGAGCTAGTGCTTCAGTTCTGATGTGTAATTTTCAAGCCCTGAGAAGTCATAGCCTCTTTTCTCGAGACTCACTCTCAGCGGACAGACGGCGTGGCATCTCTCTGGCCTAGCTCACACACACTGTTTGGGAGCTGTAGGTGGGACATCACTGACCTGCTGAAGTGCTTTAAAGACTACACCTCAGCACCTGACTAGAGTCATCTGCATTGCTTAAAGCCAACTGAGGGGATAAAGACAAACTTAGCCAGCTCTGCACATATCAGTGCATAGAAATAGGGCCAAACGCTCCTCCTTCGAGGAGAGCCGTCCAGGCGGTCCTCCTCGTGACTGCATGCTCGTAACTGACAGAATCAGAATGCAACATTAAGCTTCACAGATCTCTAGCCTCTGCCAGTGCTAAAGCTAATAATGCTATAAACCTAACACAGGAAGCCTGCAGAAGAGATTTCCCCATCTTTGCATAGCCCACCTACCTGTAATATAATTGGTAAATGTATCAATTTGTGAGTTTCTTTTGTTCCATGACCATAGACATCCATGTAACCTTTTCTATGGTGAAAAATGTCATTCAGGATGACTCAAATCCATGATCCCAGACCATCCATGGTCACTCTTATTTGAACCAGATTTTTTTTTAATTTCCTTTACAGCAGAGTTTTGGGGGGTTTCTTTGTTGTTTTTTGTTTTGTTTTGTTTTTTTGACAGGGTCTCGCCATGTAATTCAGGCTGGCCTTGAATTCACTATGTAGCCCAGATTGGCCTTGAACTTGTGACAATCCTCCTGCCTCCACCTCCCCAGTGCTGAGATTAGAGGTATTTGCCACCTTGCCCAGCTCAGAGTTATTTTTCATCAGCTGTTTTCCAGCCTAATACGGGCCCCAGAGACAACCCACCTCCACCATAAGAGCTGCCTGCATCAGTGCCAGGCACAAGCATGTGCCCTTTGTGCCCACTGCCCAGTCACCTCCTTGGTAGACATGGGCAGGTGCTTCTCAGCAGGACCTCCCGGTGCTTGGATGCCAGTCCTTGGTTCATTCTGAACTCCTTAATTTAAATACCCTTTGTTGTTTCAGAAGTTTGTCAGAACATTTGTTTGTTACCACTTAGTCTTTTCCTCTAGCACTCTTCCCAAATTTGCCTTTTGGGGCTGGGGATATAGTTCAGTGGCATAAACATCTGCCTGACAAAAACAAAGTACTGAGTTCAATTCCTGGTACCAAAAAAAATTTTAAAAGCAAAGTTACCTTTTCAGTTTTTGTCTTTCTGCTGATCATTGCAATCTTGGCCCTTTAGGATAGAAATCCTTTGACCACCTTCTATAAACATTCCAAAGAAAAGAGGCAGCTACTCCCTCCAGCCCAGCAGAGTGGAGGTGCCAAGGGGATCTCCCCATGACACACAGTGGCTTCATACAAAAATACTTCATTAATATGTGACTCAGAAGGAATTTTAGTGGCTCAGCCAAGAAAATACACATAAGGGTGATCACCCAGTGTCTTGAACCCACCCACATTCATGCTGGAAACATGCAGGATAAACCTGAGATGCTGGCAGGAAACCAGCTTCTAGGCGAACGCTGAGGAAGCTCTCTCCAGATACGGAAAACTGATCCAAAGTATAGATCCATCGGTTTGCATAAAAGCTTGCAATTTTCAAGAAAAAGGAAACCTTTGCTAAAACAAGAAATGAAATTCAAAGAAGGAAATATTTGGAGAAAGAGCAACATCTAGTACTCCAGCTCGTTCTGGCTCCTCATTAGAAAAATGAGGAACATTTCAAATCCTAAACTGGTTTTCTTGTGCCCTAAGCTAGAAACCTGGGGTAATAAAATGAGGGGAATATAGGAGGCTGAGGGAGGGTCCCTGATAGTCTGAGGCCAGCCTAGTCTACACAGTGAGTTCAAGACCTGCCTTAGCTACATGGTGAGACACTGTCTCAAAAATCCTAAATAAATAAAATAAATAAAATTCTGACCAGCTGTGTCTCAGTCTCCCATTGTATCCAGTGGGAAATGTTTTTAAACCTAGAGCAAGATCCTTCCAAAATGGCTGAGACCCGAGTCGGGGATATAGCTCAGCAGCACAGCACGTGCCTGGCAAGTGTGAGGTCCTGAGTTCAATTTCCAGAAACAAAACAACAAAAAAGATGTTCTATTTTTAGCCTATAATCCCAGCACTAGGGAGGCTGAGGTAGGAAGAGGTCTTGATTTTAAGACCAGCCCAGGTTATAAAGTAAGTTCAAGGCCAGCCCAAACTACATAGGTGACCCTGTCTCAAAAAGACAATAAATAAATAAATAAAATGCCTGAGACCTATAATAAATTAGAATGGGAAGGGAAACTTTAGAAAGTTCAAAGGAGGCTTTCTTGGATTGGATGGTCATAGAAAGTGCTTTTGCCCTACTCATTAAGGGGCTATAAGTGAACAGAAAATGAGTCCAGCTAGAAGGATTCGTCCACTAGATAGTTCTCCAAAGTATGGCTTTCTAGCCAGGCATGGTAGCACAAGCCTGTAAACCCAGCACTCAGAAGGCTGAGGCAAGAGGATCGCCTCATGTGTAAGGCCAACCTGGTCTATATAGTGAGTTCAAGGCCAGTTTGGCCTACACAATGAGACGCTGTCTCAGAAAACCTAGAGAAAAAAACCACGGAGCAGGCTGAGTTGAGGTCCCACCTCCTCTTTGAGGGAACCCCTCAGTCCCTATCCAGTGACACCATGATCCAGTCACCTCCCGAAGGCCCCTACGAGCACTGCTCCATGGAATGTATGAGTTTCTAATCCAAACCATAACAGATAAAAACTGCCCAACATCCATGGTTAAATGATACTTAGCCAGCTTTGTTTACAGCTTCAGAATTTCTGTGAGCAATTCAGATAATTGCTAAGAATTGGATAAATTGCCAGGTGTGGCGGGGTAAACCTATAATCATTCCCATGACTCTGAAGGTTGAGACAAGAGGATTCCAAATTCAACCCCAGCCTGGGCAATTTAGCCATTTAGGGAGATTGCTGTGGCCTACTTGATGTCTCCCCAGTGCCTCATGAGCTGATATGTGGGGATTTGGGGAGCTGGCTGGATGTGGGGCGTGTGATGCTGGGACTGAGCGTGTGTGGTACTAAACTGATCCACTGATTGGTTTTAGCACAGCTCCAGGTGGGTGGTGGAAGGGCCCACCCTAGGTGCAGGTGGTGCCCCCCAGGCGGCTTGTGGTCTGAATGAATAGGATGGGGGCGAAGGGAGGCTTCCTTGGCTGCTGCCTCTTCCTTCCCACCCATGGACAGTTTCTCCTGCTATGCCCCTCTGCCAGGCCACCCTGTCTTGTAACCAGCCACTATAGACTGTGAGCTCTACAAACCATAAGCTGAAATGGCCCTCTCTTCCTTTAACTTGTGGGTATTGTGCATTTTGTATCAGCAATGAAAAAATACCTAAGACAGAGATCCTATCTAAAAATATAGTAAGTCCCCCGACTTACGAACATTCAAATTGTGGACTTTCACAGATGTACTGTATAACACTTTTTCAGTTTACAAATAATTGTCCTGAAAGGGAACTCATATTAAATCAGTAATTATAATTAAAAGAGGGAAGGGATGTAGTTCAATGTGAAGGCTCCGAGTTCAATCTCCAGTTCCAGCAAGGAAAAAAAAAAAGGGATATTTATAAATAAATTCCTAATAACCTTAAAAATTGTTTTTAGTAATCTAAAATCTTAAAGTTACAATATACTAGATTTGGCAACATTTTTAGGTGTCTAGGTTACTAAGTAAAAAATGCTAAAACATCAGTTATTAAGCATAAGTTTGAAGTCCATATACTTTTATTATAGACAGCTAAGTTAGATAAAAATTATAGTGAGAAAGCGATGGGGCCCGTGAGGAAGTCAATGCAGATGAGACAAACCAAGACTGTGGCCAGAGGTGAATCTAAAGAGCCAGGTCTCAAAATGGAGATGCAGTGACCACACCTGTGAGCCTCTCATGATAAAGACCAATTGGAGATTATACTGTGATTAGCACCACATGGTCCAGTGAGCCCAGTTAGGCAGCAGATGCACAGATGGTGACCAAAACCAGGTGGACCCATGCTCCCCTCCTTTTGTCCTTCCTATATTAGAAGTTGTAAATGAGCTAAAGGTGATGATGGAAGATGCTCACTATATACCATTATTACATGACTCACTTCCCTATCGGATCACATTAGCTAGGTGGTTGTACTTATGACCCTACAGTTTGATTGTAGTCTGACCCGTGTTGCACCCACCTCGTGATCTGGCTGTATAAATTACTCCTGACAAACAGCCTCAGCAGTCACCTAGCCAGGATCCTTCCTGAAAATCCAGGAGCTATTCATCTCTTTATTTCTAATATAACTCCTCTAACTTCTTCCTTTGCTTTGTCATTTCTTGACATTTGTGGGACCACAAGTTCAGTATCCATGGTAACATTATCAGTCACAGTTCTAATGTTAAATTATTAGATGCTTCAAGAAATAGGCCAGTTTCTTTGTCAATTGTGAAAATCGAGTCTTTAATCATGGTTTTTCTCAGTTTGTTTTTCTTTCCAGGCACATTTCTTCTCTTATAGTTTTCTGATAAACCAAACTCATTTTATAAGCAAATTGGACTTTTTATTATCTTTGGTAAACCTTGGTATTGCTATTAAAAAATGTTTCTTGGTTGAAAACAAACTACATATGTCTTTGCTCTTGTTGATTTTGTTTTGTACTTGTTGTAGTCAGGGGTTGTACACAGAACAATTAGAATCAGAACATGGAGTTTATAACAGTGTTTTATGATGTCACCCAGAGTTAACACAAGAAGATGCAGGAAACCTATCCACAACACCAAAGACAGAATATTTAGCCAAGGGCCTGAATCCCACAGCAATGTCCCACGTGAGTCCAGATGAAGACCCAGAGCTCATGACAGTGCCTCTCACGAGTCCAACTGGAGGTTTAGAGCCCACAAGAAGGACTCATGCCAGTCTCTTTTATGGATTCGTGCTGGGAAGACCCAAAGGTCAGCGGTGGAAACTAGGAAGTCTATGCCAGCAGGGTGAAGGAGCTGTGCTGGTGGGTAGAGGGTTCTATGCTGGAGCCAAGAAGTCACATTCACAACAAAGACCAGGGCTGCCCTGAAAAGCACCACAGCCACCCTCAGTGAGATGGAGGCCCCGAGCTCCTCTGACGACAAGCACATTCAAGTACATGCCAGGAAGCCAGTGTGATGAGTTCATCCTGGAGACCAAGCGACACACATCTTCCTCTCCCGAGCCAGGAAGCAATGCTCGATGTGAGGACCAGAGCTTCTCCAGGAGGACCAGCGGCTCAAACAGCAACACAACGGAGAACCCACAATGCCTCAACGCATCAACACATCTCCCTTTTCCTTCTCCAAGTCTCAATTTATGCTGGCAACTTTCCTCAGGTGAAACATCTACACTCAGCATGGTGGTGATGAGATCCAGCTGGCATTAAGTTGACCACCAATTTTTAATCTATAACAGTTTGTTTAAACTCTATGGAATTATAACTCTCATCAATAAGGCTGGCCCAGGGCTTTGACATGGTATTCACTGCGTGCAAACAGATAAAACTGATCTTAACAGTGGATTTGGCATTCTTTCCTAACAGAAAGCTCCCAGGAGACAAACGAGTGCATGTATACAAGGGAAAACCTGGTGATTTCATCTCCTACTATAAGGGACACCACATCAAAGACTCTCCAGCCTCTGTAAAAGGGACCTTATCCAGTACTATTAAACAAAACTTCAGGGAAAAAAACTCTCAGGCTCACATTTCTAATCTCAGACATGTACTGACTCCTTCTAAGGACACATTCACATGGACTTTTAAAAAACTTGGTGATATCATCTTCGACTAAGTCAACAATCAAGGACACGAGCCCCCAAACCCCTCTAACAACTCTTCTACTGCCTCTCTTTGAAAACATATTTCTTATGGTCTAAATGCCTCTATAGAATAGATCTTTTTAAAAATTGTCTCCGATAAGCCGGGTGTCTTGATGTACATCTGTAATCCCAGCAACCTGGGAGGCTGAGGTGGGTAGATCACAAGTTCAATCCCCACCTGGGCAATTTAGCGAGACCCTGTGTCAAAATTTAAAAAATAAAAGGACTGGGGATGTAGCTCAGTGTAAATACCCTGGCTTTAATCCTAAGTCTAGGACATATAAAAACTTAAAAATACAAAGTAGGATGCATAAAAAGAGTGTTATTTCAGAAATAAAAAAAGAATGAGAAATTCTTTCAAAAGAAAATTATGTGTTTAAAAATGGAAAGAAAAATACTAGGCAAACAATATAAAACTACTCCTGAATTCAATGGGGAAAAAGAGCCTACACTGTAACTGAACAGAATTATTGACATTGTTGATATAGGTGGAATTTAAAGTAACTATAAGGCAATAACTAAACCTTCCTAATACAAAAGTGAGGGTTAAGAACCTATGAAAATTTTATGGAAAATAGTAGATGGGACTTGTAAGACACTGTCCTTTAAGAAACCATGTTCCCAATTAAATGAGTCTCTAAGTTATCTCAATACATTTAGCCTATTTTGAAAAATACTAAACCAAATGCATATTTTATCATTGGGATAGGCAATTGTTTTGTTTTGTTTTGTTTTGTTTTGTTTTCTTGAGACAAGGTCTCAAAAAAGGTTTCAAGGTCTCAAGGTCTCACTGTATAGTTGAACTCACTATGTAACCCAGGCTCAAACTGGCAGGGATCCTCCTGCCTCAGCCTCCTGTCTCAGCCTCCCAAGTGCTGTGATTATAGGCATCCACTAGCATACCTAGATAGGTAGGCAATATTACAAAGTGAGTTATTTGAGTTCCATTTCCCTTTCTATAAACTAAGAAATAAGATACATTTGTACATATGTAACCTACAAAAATCCCAATTTCTCATGAGTGATCCTTTGTCTCTTCTATTACTAACAACATTTGATATGTGAGGAAGGCACAAATTTCATTGAAAAAAATTAAAATAAAAGGGTACCATGTTATTACCTACCTCTTTCTGTAATGTGACTATCCATTCACATCTCCAGACTGAAATCTAGAACAATATCAACAGGGCAAATTAAATTAACAACAATAACTGGACCCAAATGTTTCTTAGAATTAGAACAAGCTAGTCAAGCATGGTGGGACACACCTGTAATCCCAGCTACTTGGTAGGTTGAGGTGGGAGGATCACAACAAGTTCAAGGCCACCCTGGGCAAATGAGACCCAGTTCCAAACTTAAAACTGCTTTAAAAGTCTGGGGATGAGCAAGAGGCTGAACCACACCTTCCCATGAGCCAGGGTCCACTATGGGGAGCGGGAAGAGGCCCCAAAAATACCTGCCACGCTTTCTCATGAGCCAGCTGGTGCACAGGAGGAGAGACCAGAAGAGCATCCCCTCCCCCACCACCACCAGGCAAGCAACTGGCTGATTTGGGCGACTCAGGGTGAGATGACAGCAGCTGAGGTGAAAGGAACAGCTTGGTGCTTGTGTTGTTTGATTGACTCTGCAGGCCTGGGGCTGGTGGTCTGGGCATCTACTTGGAGGATGGCAGTGTGCACTGTGGCAACTGTGAGGGATTTCCTCCTGTCTTGTTTCTGAAATCCAATGTTTTGTTCTGTTTTGCTGTTTTGTTTTGTTCCTATATCTGGTAACTTGAGTAACTATTTTAAAGATAACAGTATGCAGTATAACAACCATTGTTAAATTCCTATCATCTTGTTTGAAAACTTATATAGGTATTGGTTTTGGCTTTGGTTGCTGTTGCACTTTACTTTTGTTGTTGCTTTTTAGGTTTGCTTACTTCTTGATTTTTCTGGTTTTTTTATCTTTAAAATAAAATTTTTTAAAAAACCCTAAAAGTCTGGGGATATAGCTCAGTAGCAGAGCATTTGCCTAGTTTGTGTGAGACCCTAAGTTCAAGCCACAGTACCTCAAAAAAGAAGGTGGAGGAGGAGGAGTCACTGCCACTCCACAGAGGTTATATAGCCTTGGAATCATTAGGACAAAAGAAAGATTAAAAATGAAAGATAATAAAATATTTCTTACAAAATAAACACTGTCAGTTTGATTAAACTCTATGAGGATAGCTACAGATGTTTAGTTGTTTAGATGTCTGTTTCCTTCATCTATTTTTACCTCTTTAGGCCATCATACTATGTTCTTGATTATCAAAATTTTAGGTATAATATTCCTATTATGTTATATGTAAATTTTGTGTCACATACAAAGAACATGGAAACTAAAAAGCCTATCATGATGGTTAATGATCCAGAAACTTTTCTTCACAACTTTAACAACTCTTTCCATCTTCTTAAGATTACTCTCTTGCCTATTCACCTCATCTTCATCAGATTCAAGGAATGAGCCTTCGCAGCTCTGTGAGACATTAAAGAACAGAGTGGGTGCTTGGCCACCACAGATTGGTGAACTGTGAACTGGCATTCTCTACAGACTGTCTGATCTTGGCTGACTAGAACATTGTAACTGCGGAACAAAGAATGCCAAAATTATCCTGGGCTATTAGGCCCTTTAACGTATAATTTGGGCTATGTGTGCAGCGCATGCCTGTCATCCCAGCACTTGGGAAGCTGAGGCAGGTAGATCTCTGTGAATTCGAGGCAAGCCTGGGCTACATACGTGAGTTTAAGGCCAGCCTTCACTCCATAGTGAGACCCTGTTATGGAGAGCAGCTGAAGCTGGAGATCAGCATGGGGCTAAAAGCCAGCCCTGAGAACACGGGGAGAAGGAGGCAAGCCACACGGATAAGCTGTTCCAGCTCCGAGAACTGCAGGTGCCATAAGCGATCCAAGCAAACAAGTTGCTGGGCAGAGGGCTTTCAATTGGCAATAGCCTCCTGAGTGTACAAATAAATGCATGGCAGTCACTGGGCAGTTCTTTCTCTCCCAGGAGGACAGGAGGCGCCACCTGACCTCAGCTTTCTGCACCTTGACTCTTGTTTTTCTTCATCCTTCACCCTCCTCTCTCCAGAGTTTCAAGGCCTCTGCTGGACTCAGCACCCTGTCTCAAGAAGAAAATCTAAATAAACCAATATCGGGCAATGAAATTAAAGGCATAATTAAAAATCTGCCAACAAATAAAAGCCCAGGTCACAACAGATTCACTGCTGAATTCTACAAGAAATTTAGAGAAGATTTAATGCTGCTATTCTGAAACTCTTTCATGAAATTGAAAGGGAAGCAATGCTCCCAAATTCATCCCTGGAAGCAAGAATTACCCTGATACCAAAACACAGAAGGATCCAACCAAAAACGAGAACTGCAGGTCAATCTCCCTAATGAACACAGAGGCAAAAATCCTCAGTAAGATATTAGCAAACAGACTGCAGCAAATCAAGAAGGGTACACACCGTAATCAAGTGGGATTCATCCCAGAGATGCAGGGATGCTTCAACATACAAAAATCATAAACATGATGAATCATATCAATAGAGCCAAGAACAAAAATCACTTGATCAACTCAACAGATGCAGAAAAACCTCTTGACAAAGTCCAACACCATTATTAATTTTTTAAAAAGTGCTAAAGAAAATTGAAAGAGATAGTCTGTTTCACTCTGATAAAAGCCATCTATGACAAACCAACAGCCAATATCATACTAAATAAGCAAAAGCTGAAAGCTTTCACTCTAAAGTCAGGAACAAGACAAGGATGTCTACTCCTCCACTCTTACTCAATAGACTCTTGGAAACTTTAGCCAGAGCAATTAGACAAGAGAAAGAAAAGGAATAACAATAGGAAAGACGTTAAATTATCATTATTTGCAGATGACATGACACTCCACATAGAAAACCCCAAAACTCCAACAAAAGACTTCTAGATTTAATAAGCAAATTTAGTAGCATAGCTGGATACAAAGTCAACACTCAAAAATCAATAGCATTCCTGTACACACATAACAAACTCACTGAGAGAGAAATTAGGAAAACAACACCTTTCACAGTGGCATCCAAAAAATGAAATACCTAGGAATCAATCTAATCAACGAAGTAAAAGACTTCTACACTGAAAACTGCAGGACTCTGAAAAAGAAAATGGAATGAGATATGAGAAAATGGAAAGATATCCCTTGTTCTTGGGTAGGAGTCCCAAAATAGTGAAAATGGCCATACTTCCAAAACTATTATACAGATTTAATGCAATCCTGATCAAAATTCCAACACCATGTGAGATGGCACATGCCTATAATTTCAGCACTTGAGGGAATGAGGCAGGAGAAGTACTGTGAGTTCAAGGCCGGCCTGGGCTTCAAAGAAAGTTCAAGGCCATCCTGAAATACAGAGTGAAGACTTGTCTCAAAAAAAAAAAAAAATTCCAACACCATATCTCACAGAATTAGAGAAAACAATACTAAAATTCATTTGGAACCAGAAGAGCCCTAGAATAACCAAAACAATTCTGGACAACAAGGACATGGCAGGGGTCATCACAATTTATGACTTAAAACTATACCACAATACTACTATGATAAAAACAGCATGGTACTGGGAAAAAAAACAGACTCAAGGATCAACGGAACAGATTAGAATATGCAGAAACAACTCCAGACATACTTATTCACCTTATTTTTGACAAAGGTGTTAAACACCTTCACCAGAGGAAAGATAGCATCTTTAATAAATGCTGCTGGTGGGCCAGAGATGTAGTTCAATGGCACAGTTCCTGCCTGGCAAGTTATAAGGTCATGAGTTACGGCCATGGCAGAACCCAGGAGCCTGCACAAAGAAGCAATTTGCCCTCCATCCTGGTAAGCACCTTCCTCTGGCAAGCACCAGGAGGAGACCCAGTAGTGTCTCTTGAACCTACTGGTGCGTGGGCTTGGAATCAAACATCCCCACTCCATTAGCAACTGGGGACAGAGGTCTGAGCATCTCTTGGCAGGATGACTCTATGCAGTATAGCAAATATGGGGGGTCTCCTCTATCTTCTCTTTGAAAGCAAGTATTGTTTTCAGTTTTATGTTCATTATGATTAATTGCTTTACTCTATTCAATATTCTCTTTTGATTGATTTTATAATGTTCTGTCTTTGGTTTGATTTTGCTATACTTAATTGACTAGACAACTATTGTGAAGATAATGAGATATACTATGGTACCTATTACTGTTATCCCGGTAACCTGCTGTGAGGTTCTGTACCAGTTTCACTGCAGTGTCTCAAGTGGCTTTGTTCTGTCTTGTTCTGTTGTATTTCTACTACCTTCAAATAATAATAATAATAACAAGGTCATGAATTCAATCCCTGGTACTAAATAAATAAATTAAAATGCTGCTGGAATAAACTGGCTTTGCACATGCTGAAGCTTAACACTAGACCCATATCTTTCACCATGCACTACACTAAAATTGAAATTAATCAAAGATCTAGAGACTAAAACCAAAAATAAAGTTAACTGATTAATAAATGAGTATTAAAACAGAAGCACTAAATCTACTGGAAGATAGAATAAGTAGAACTCTTACCTTGTGTTTCCCTTTTCTACACAGCCATGTAACATGTGGAGTTGCTCCAAATCACCTCGCATGCCCCCCATTCCTGTATGTTCTGATTTCTCTGGGGCTGGGATTCCCATTCTCCACCAGGGGCTCCAGTGTCCCAAACTTTCTAGTTCTACTGATCCTCAGCAACAGAAGTGGAAACGGTGGGGCAGTTTTCTAAGATACTACTATTATCTTTACAAATTCTACTATCTTTACAAACACAAGATGAAAAAATATTTTTCAATATTTTATTAATCTTTTTATAAAATGAGATAAATGCCTATGATTGATGAAGGAAGGTGGTTGTGACTGGGTGGTTCGTGGGGTTTTGTGTATATTTTGGTTATTTTTCCCTTATATTTTTAATCTTAAGCTTTAAGTTGAAACATTCTCACACGTTTGGAGGGAAACATCCTCTTACAGTGGGTGCTTGTGCTCACCTCCTGAGGATGCTGTCCTGAGCAGGTGAATCATACGGCATTTGTGCATATGTTCTATAGGGAAGAACCTATAGAACCCTCATGAAGACAGTAGAAATACAACAGAACATGACAGAACGAAGCTAACTGAGACAGTGTGGTGACTTTGTTTTGTTTTTTTTTTCTTTTTAATTTTATTTAAGTGGCCCTGAAGCGAGGCCAGCAGATTGCTGTAGTTGCTGGTTTCAAACAGGAGCCTAAAGAGAATTCTTTCTGTGGTCTGTTGGCCATTTCAGAACTTTGGACATATAATGGTCAATTCATCAGAAAGAAATAGCAGGTGAGTGTGGCAGACTTTCGGCGACCTGCAGGAGAGAGACCCTGGCACCTCGGGACCTGTACCATGTGGTTGACTCGGGTTGCTGGGAGAACAAGGAGCTCCTCCCCTCTCTGGGGGGGTGGCTGTGATCCTGCCGGCATGTGGGCTGAGAATCAAACATCTCATGTCATCCTGTCCCCCGTCCCGTGTCCCCCCTCCCCTTAGCAAGTGGGAGCCAGCGAACTACACATCTTGTGAAAGATTGGCTATGTTATTTAGTATGAACTCTCCATATGCAAAGATATGGACAACCATTAGGAAGAAAACAAGAGACAATATGACAGATAGTGAAGATCTCTGGTTGTCTAGCTTTGAAATTTATGCTTTCTTATGTCCCATTCTGTTCTGTTTTGTTGTGTGCAATTTTACCCCCTTTAAAATAAAATAAAATTTAAAACAAAAGAAATAACAAATACTAGTGGAGAAGAGGAACCCTTCTCCATTGTTGGTGGGAGTGCAGAATGGTGCAACCACTATGAAAATCAGTGTGCAGATTCCTCAGAAAATTAGAACTAGAGGTTCCATTTGACCCAAATATTCCTCTTCTTGGTATCTTCTCAAAAGAATTAAAGCCACTGTACCGCAGCAATATATGCATATCCATGTTTATAGCAGCACAGTTTAAAGCTGCTAAATCTTGAAAATAGCCCAAATGCCCATCAACCGATGGATGGATAAAAAAAGATGTGGGTGTTTTTATGTACATACAGTGCCATATAGAAGGATCACCTTGAGATATTTTTAGCTAAATGTGCACCTTGAGGCCATACTTTTAAATGAAATAAAATGGACACACATGTTCAAATAGTGCATGGTTTCTCTGGTGTGAGAAACCCAAAGTGTAAATAAGGACCAAAATGTGTAATGGAGGTCAGGTGGAGCCCTCTCCCCAGATGAGAGAAAAGGAACTGCTCAACCAGTGCGGTGTGATTATTTATAGTCAGCAAGATAATGTCACGTGACACCCCTTTGCCTAGCAACCCGTTGCTTGGATTGCCTTGGGGCTTGATGTCCTCTAGACTGGCAGTTTGTTTACATAGCTTGCCTGGGGTGCTCTTTGTTCTGTCTGCCTTGCTCCAGCCCCACATGTGTGATGGATTTCCAGCTTCAGCTGCTCCCCACAGAAATGTGTAATAGATACTGTGAAATAGGAAGAAAATGTTCAGTTGGGAAGGGGAGCTAGGGAGAGGGTAGGAAGAAGAAGGAAAGGGGAAAAAACTGATGAGAAGAGAAGAAACAAATGGCAACGAAGCTTTTGTAAATAAGGAGGAGAGGAGCTGAAGTGAGGGAAGAGGGGAAAAAGAATCAAGCTTTATCACGTACAGGCACAAATTCCCTCTAATGAATGTGATCACTGTGTATACCTAAAATATACCAACAAACTCAAGTGATTAAAAAACTGAAAAAATAAAACTAGCTAATAATGATTCAGAAAAACAACTGCCGCCCGGCATAGCGGCGCACACCCATAACCCCAGCGCTCTGGGGAGCTGAGGCAGCAGGGTTCCACGCAGAAGTCCAGTCCTGTTCAAAATAAAAATCAAAAAGGACTAGGGGCATAACTAAGTGCAAGGGTCCCAGGTTCAACCCCCAATACCACAAAATATAAATATGCATAGAAAATCCCTGAGAGGTTAGCATCAGGACTTGAAGGGTGATTATCCTTAGGGTTATGGTGTTGCTCAGTGGTAAAATCCTTGCCTAGCAAGTACAAGCCCTGGGTTTAATTCCCAATAATGCCAAAAAACTGATTTTTATTCTTTTCCATTTGTGTAGCTATAATTTTTAACTTTTTCGTAAAAGAACATCAGTTTTGCAAGCAAATAAACTCATTTTTTATTAACAGTATATGTTTTTCTTATGTGACTTTTATGACAATAAAGCTATACAATATACCTGAAAAAATGATATTAGTGTCATGAAGCATCATACAAATATTACGATCTACTCTAACTAAGCCTAGGTTATCCAGCCCCACCATCCACGTAAAGTACCCATGTCCTCTTACTGTCTCTTTGGGGTATTCTTCTAGGTCATCTTACGCTGGTGATCACCACATTGTTTATTCTTCAGACTCTGAAAACATACCAGATCACTGCTCCTCCCAGCCAGTCTTGACCTTCGAGATGTATTGTTGTTTTTTTGTATGGTTGGTTGACTGGTTGGTTTGGTTGTTTAGTCGGCTGGTGACAGGGTCTCACTCTGTAATTCAGGCTGGCCTTGAGATCACTGTGTGATTCCAGGATGGCCTCAAACTCACGATAATCCTACCTCAGCCTAGAAAGTGCTAGGATTACAGGTATGTGCCACCACATTTGGCCAGCCTTCATTCTTTAGAAAATTTCATATAACAAGCAAACCATGGTGTTTGTCTGTCTCATCTATCACAAAATGTTAGAAATCCACTGATACCACTCTCATAAAGAGCCATGTTTTCGCTTACCCTGCTCCCATTCCCGACTCCTCCACTCATTCTTCCATTCTATTCCTTTTCCACCTCACCTCCTCACTATGTCCACACCCTCAGCTCATTTCTAGGTCTGCTCAAGGCCTGTAACTGCTTTTTTCCTTTCAGTGATTCCTTCATCTATTCATTTAAAAAATACTACTGATTGGTTGCTTGATACACAACAATAGCAGCTTAGTGAGACATAAGCTTTTATTTTTTTAATACAAAACAACTAGGAGGGAAGATGAATGAGGTGACAGAGCAGAGCAAACAGGCACAACTCGGTGTTGAAGAAGACACTTGTCCACATCCATCAGAACAATACCAAGCGTAAACCCTGCTATGAACTGTGAATTTGGGGTGACCGACGCAGGCTCACCCATGTTAACAAATGTACTGCTCGTGTCCAGGATATCAATAGTAAAGGAGGCCCTGCATCCGTGTGAGCACAGGGGGACATGGAAACTCTCCGTGACATCTGCTCAGTTTCCTCAGAACCCAAAACGTCTCTGAAAAGTCAGTTTAGAAAAACAATCTCTAGGCCTGGTGTGGTGGCACACACCTGTAACCCCAGCACTTGGGAAGCTGAGGCAGGGGGATCGCTGCAAGTTCAAGGCCTGCCTGGGCTACACAGTGAGTTCAAAGTCAGCCTGAACACCTCGTGAAAGCCTGTCTCAAAGATACAGGAAAAGAAAAAAAATTCCTCATTTACAAAATGATATAAGCAATTGAAATGAAAATGTTTATATACATACATTTATTTACTTACTTATTTTGAAAGTAATGAAATTGAACTCAGGAAGAGCTAAGCTACATCCCCAACCCTTTACTCATTAAGTTGCCCAGGCTGACCTCAGAACTTGCAACCCTCCTGTCTCAGCCTCTTGAGTAGTTGGGATTACAAGCTTCTCAAATTTGCTTCTTGGTTTTATTTTGTTGTAATTCTAATCACTTAAAATGAAAATCTTGATCCTGGTGACTAAGATTACACATTTGTTTTACCTGGCATATATTAATTTCAGAAAATAATATCAATAGTATTAGTAATGATATAAGTATTAATACAAAAATAAAATGTTGTGGTTTCTCACTTAAGCCTCATAACAACCCCATCTAGTACTTTTACAGATTTTATAGATGAGAGAACCAAAGCACAGGAAAAGTAACTGATGTGCCTAAAGATGTGCATCTAGAAAGTGGTGTCACCAGGCTGCACAACTGGGCAGTCTAGAATCCTCACTCTCAGCTGTGGTCTACACAGCATATATGCATGTCATGAGGAATTATTTCCCACTGCTGGAAATTCAAGTAACAACTACACCAAATAAATCATTGTAGTCAACATTATGGTAATTGATGAATTTACAAATTGCTCTTAATTGTTTATATTTGTAAACCACAGCCTAACTTTATAACATTAGATAAACGTTGCTTAATTTTTATAAGCTTGATTCTAGAACATCAAACATTTCTCTTTGTAATTTATTAGACAAATTGTGAGGAACAGTTGGTCTGTTAAGAAACCCAGATGTTTACCAACAAATAGCCTGGCAAGGGAAAGCCATGAGGGTCCAGCCGAGGACGTATCACATGGTGTTCTTCTGCCCTCCAGAGGCCATTCCACTTCTCACCCATGGTCCGGGACCCAGCTACAGTTTGAAGGTACCCGAGAAGTCTACCCTGGCCACAGGGTATCTGGGGAGGCCAACGGATTCCAAAGCCATTCTAAAATGTCCATTCCATTCAGAGCAAAACTGAAAATCCACCTCGAGCACCACTCCCACCAAACCAGCCCATCCTCTATGGCAAACCCATGCTCTGGACATGAGTACTGATGACAACAGAAGCATTTTCCCTAGAAAACTAAGACTGGAATTGACTCTGCACATCGCCAACTAGAAGAGTGGTTATGTCTCCCATCATGTTCCTCTTAGCTCTTCCTAAAGATTCTCTTCCCCTTATTCTCCCTAAACAATTAACATGCGAATGCTAATCGCTTTAGATGTGAAGTAACCACACACAGGAATGTCTGGAGGTGCCCAGCTCTCAGTATCAGGACAGTGGGTGGCAGATGAATGTCGCAGAGGCTCTTCCTCTTCCTTCCCCGCGTTTCCTCATCCATCTCGTGCAAAAGGCAGCCGAGGGCAACCCGCTCGCGACCCCCTTCTGTCTCGCTCCGGACAGAAGCTTTCTCTCAATAAATATATTCTACTCTTCACCTCTGTTGTTCCTAAAATTCATTCTTCGATTTTAGAGAACACGAACCCGTGGACATAAAGGTCGGGAGTCTCATTCTCCTATATCATTTGGAGGTCTTCCACCGAGATCACTGGACAGATGTGAGAGTTTGCTTTTGCTTTATAGACTCTGGACTGGGACTCGCTTAGGAAACAAATTTTTATGCTTCAAATTTTGCTTTGTCTTTGCCAGTTGTTTGTAACTCATTGTGATAATTGCTTACTATTTGTCCATTGTTTCTAATTGCTTGGTCTCATATAGTTTTTTTTTTTTTTAAATAATGTGCATCTAAGTTAAAACGTGAAATTTATAAAGTTACGATATTTCTTAATGATATATTATTATTATTATTATTATTATTATTATTTTGTTCCTGTACAAGTTAAAAGGGTTGCTAAAGTTACTCCTTGCTTGACTGTATTTAGGCAATAGCACTAGAGAAAAAATATTAAAACACACCTGACAGGCTTTAATGTAAACTTCTATAAAATGGTTCTCTTAAATGAAAATCTAGCTCAGACTTAGAAAATATACACGCCTACAATAAACACAGGGATTCCTTCCTCCATTGAAACAGCACTAGGCTGGTGGCCAGACTTAAGACTTGGAGGACACGTTTGACTGGGACAGACTGGCTCTGATCATCCTCTATATTCTAGAGGAAATGTCAGGCCTTTTTTGTTTCAGTTTCCCACCTTTGACTTTACTTCTCATTTCCCACTTTGTACTTTCCTTATAGAGGGATGTGAAGTCAGAAAGAACTTTAGACTATTCAAACCTTTAGCTTCTTAATTAAGCCCATAGAAAATGAGCGTTTGCTAATGCCGAAGACAGGGAAGTCATCTTAGATAAAGGACACATACCCTTCTCTTGGTCAGATGAGACATTGATTGGAATTGTGCCCGTCCAGGAGAACACACATAAGAGCCACGTCCCGGCTCAGTGTTCTGGGCAAATCTCCTTTGGAGATTAAACCTGAGACACAGTGGGGAGAACCAGCTTCCTATGATAGTGGAAGAAGCTACCCCTGGAAGCAGCACACATAGGGGACCTAAACACAGAATAAGGAGGTTCTCCAATCTCTCAAGTTGTAGACCTTAAAACCTTTATTGTAAAGTCATAGAGCAGTAGGTAATGATTTTTCTCAGGCTTTTTAACTACCCGTTATAAAATTTCAACAAACAGCGGTTACTCTGCCAGCTAATTAATGGCTCTTACAGCAGCTGCCATCCTCAAAAGCAGAGGACAGGTTTCCCCAGCATCTGTTTGGTGACTCTCCATTGAAGCCAGTGGCCAGTGGAGTCAATGGAATGTTGACCAGACAGACAGCTGGATTCCTTTCTGGAGACTGATCTCTGGTTATCTGAGCTGATGGAAACTGAGAACTGAGGGTTCCTGGCCAGGGCAACTCTCTGGTGGACACTCGAAAGTTCCTCGGTAAACATGTGCTCATGACCACTGAAAATCTCCACTTTTCTATCATCTTTATTTCTCTGCTAGTAGACCAGGAACTCTAAGCCTTTCAGTGGATCTTCAGATTACTTAGATTATCCCTATCTTCAGGGATTCAGCTGAGGTAGTTTGCAATAATTGTTTACATTCCACAGCAACTAGCAGGGGAAGGATTTACACGTGTTAATTAAGAGTAAATAGGCTTTTTCTTTTCTGTGTGCCTAGAAAATTGATGTGCCTGCTAGGTGATAATTTATAAGTTTTACCTGTGAGCGTCAACCATATAGAAATTTAAGTAAAAGCAGCCATGTCCCTCCACTAGAAAAGATTGTCTGGGTGATTAGAGAACACAAGTGCCTCGGAGGATTTGCCTGAGGGCCCAGGGCAAAATGCTTCAGGTTTATTTGTTGTCTCTGTTTCCAAGGGAATCTCCTAGAATAGAAATGCTTTAGCCTACCTTTTTGTGATAGACAAAAGTAGTAGTTCATGACAAAGTTATACTTCCTTCTTTAAGCATCTCTTATGGAGACAAAATTCATGAGCTATCAGGGAAGATAAGATTGCATTCCAGGCCAAGGATGGATAGGCTGACTGAATCTATCTTCCATGCTCTCCAGATGGTATCCACCTGCCCTGGAGCAGAGTCAATCCAAGGGACCCCTTGAGGGTAGTATCAAATAGGAATAAGGGACACCTTAATTACCTTCTTTTTGCATAGTCAAATAGCTCAGTGTCAAAGTCTTTAGCACTACAGGACTAAAGAGCTCAGTGGAGTTTTCCGAGTTCAATCTCTATTGCAAAAGGTTCCATAGTCTTACATATTGCTTTTACATTACAGACATGGGCAGCTCAATGCCAAAGCCTTTAACCCCTTTGGAATGCACTGTTAAGCACTGGAAGATGTTCGAGGCTTCCATGTTGAAAAAGAGTCAACTGGTATTTCTCTGCATGAGTGTGTGGCCTACCGACCCCATAGAGCCAAAGTGGAACACAAGGGAATTATTAATTATGATACTCTTTTGCAACTAGAGACATATTGTAAAAAGGAGGAAAAATGGTCAGAGTTATCTTATGTTCAGATTTTCTATGCATTGAGAAATACTCCTTATTTATATTCTTAATGTAAATGTGAGCTATGGGAAAACTCAGCACCTCAGGCCCTTAAGGCACCTACTACCCCAGAGCCTAAAATCACTCCTACCAAAATTTTGAATGAAATAGCCTTAATTAAATCTACTCCTACCTTTACGGAAACTGAGGTTTCCCCACCTTGCCCTTCCAGCCTTGAGGATAAGGCTTCTAGACCAGCTATAATCCAGGCTTTTACAGGGCTATATCCATCCTTAGCTGAGTTTAACCAAGCTCCTCAAGGGCAATATTCTTTACAGGAAGTACAGGGAAGATATGGAACTTTCAGAATTCATGTACCTTCTTTTCTTGGTGACCTAAAACAAATAAAATTAGATCTTGGGAAATTTTCAGATGATCCTGACAAGTACATTGAGGTCTTTAGAGGACTTACTCAGGTATGTGAACTAGATTGAAAAGATGTAATGTTATTCTTAAATCAGACATTGACTTCTAGTGAGAGACAGGCAGCATTACAGGCTGCTATCGCCTTTAGAGATGAATACTATATTGTTAATTTTAGAAAGCCAGAAAATCAAGAGCCAGAGGAATTACTAATTCCCACCGAAACACAAGCAGTCCCTATGCAAGACCCTTGCTGGGCTAATGACAAGATGGGTGATTAGATTAGAAAACATTTCCAGACATGTGTTCTTTTTTTTTTTTTTTATCAGTACCAGGGATCAAACTCTCGACCATGGGCTTGCAAGGCAGGCACTCATGCCGCTGAGCTAAATCCCCAGCCCCCAGACATGTGTTCTTGAAGGTTTAAGAGTGAGAACTAAACCATTCGATTATTTTAAGTTATCAGCTATTCAACAACAAAGTAATGAACACCCTTCGCCTTCTTAGATCAATTACGAGAGGCATTAATAAAACATACTTCTTTAAATCCTGATTTGATAGAGGGACAAATTATCCTTAAAGATAAGTTTATTGCACAGTCAGCCTCAGATATTAGAAAAATCTACAAAAGATGGCTTTTGCTCCAGATAGTTCACTTGATACTTTAGTAAAAGTTGCCTCCTTAGTATTTTACAACCATGACAAAAAGGAGGTCAAAGAGAGAAAACAAAGAGACTGAGGAAAAAAAGCTGCTTTTGCGGCAGCTTTAAGAGAAACAGACCCTAAGTCTGATTCCTGGGGCTCCAAGAAGAGCTCAACGACAATTACCTGCTATCACTGCCACAAGCCAGGCCACCTTAAGAGGGACTGCACTCAGAAGCCCCCTGGGCCATGCCCCGACTGCAAAGGTGACCACTGGAGGTCAGACTGCCCTCTGAGGCCAAGGCCCCAGGGTTCAGACCCATCCTATCTGTTGGTCCAGCAGGACTGAAGGGTTCCGGGGCACTCACTGCCCTCTCCCTCTGGCAGGACCGTCATCTCCACAGAAGAGCCCCCGGGTAATCATGACTATAGAGGGAAAAGAAACCAGCCTATTGCTGGATACTGGCGCAAGCCTCTCGGTCCTTCTTTTCAGTCCTGGCCTTCCTTCTAGTCGCAGCACCTCAGCGAAAGGAGTCACTGGTGAGGAGGTAATTCGCTACTTTTTACAACTCTTAGGCTGTAACTGGGGTGGTTTTCTTTTTACACATTCATTTTTGATTATGCCTGAAAGTCCAGTTCCCCCCTTAGGAAGAGGATATTTTATCATGTCTAAATACTGTGATATATATGAACCCAGGTCACGTACGCTGCCTTCCTCTCGTGGAGACAGAAATAAATCCTGAAGTATCGGCAACTAAAGGTAGAATCAGTAGGGCAATAAGAGCTGCCCCAATACAGATATACCTCTGAGATTCTACTATTTTTCCTCGTCAGAGACAATATTCTTTAAAACCCGAAGTTAGGAGAGGATTAATACCTATAATTGATAATCTAAGGGCACAAGGCTTACTTAAGCCCTGTAATAGTCTGTGCAATACTCCAATCTTGGGATTCAAAAGCCCAATGGGGAATGGAGGTTGGTACAGGACCTCAGATTGATAAATGAGGCAGTAGTGCCCATTCACCCAGTGATACCCAATCCATACTTTCTGCTTCCTCAGATCCCAGAAGATGCCAGTTGGTTTTCAGTATTAAATTTTAAAGATGCCTTCTTTTGTATTCCTTTACATACAGATTCTCAGTTTCTTTTTGCTTTTGAAAATCCACAGGACCAAGCATCTCAATTGACATAGATTGTGCTCCCCCAGAGGTTCAGAGATAGTCCACATCATTTTGGACAAGTGCTTTCCCATGACTTGGCATGCTTTGAGTTTTCCCAGGTCACAATCTTGCTATATGTAGATCTCATACTGTTATGTGCCCCCTCAAAAGAGCTCTGTAGCCAAGGCACACGTGCTCTGCTAAACTTTCTAGCAGACAGAGGTTACAAGGTCTCTAAATCTAAGGCACAACTTTGCTGTCTTGAGTTAAAATATTTAGGCCTCATTATATACAAAGGGATCCAAAGGCTAGGAAAGAAAAAAATTAAACCCATTCTCTCCTTCCTATAGCCCAAAACTCTAAAACAGTTAAGAGGATTCCTAGGAGTTACAGACTTTTGCCAACTTTGGATACCTGGATATGGGGAAGTTGCAGGACCCCTCTATCAATTTATAAAAGAGACCCAAAAGCCAGATACCCATATTTTATGCTGGGAACCTGATTTGCAAGCAGCTTTCTAAAAGCTTAAGCAAGCACTTCTGATTGCCTGCCCCCCAGTCTACCCACAGGGTACCATTTCAATTTGTATGTAGATGAGAGGCGGAGGCATGGCTTTGGGAGTGCTTACAGAAGATTGAGTACCTGCTCAACAGCCTGTGGGGTGAATTAGATATTATAGCTAAGGGATGGCCTGCTTGCCTCAGAGCCTCAGCCGTGGCTCTTTTATTGCCAGAGGCAACCAAGCTGACTTTAGGCAAAGATCTCATTGTATATACACCTCACCATGTGTAGGACTCCTTTCTTCTGAGGGAGGTCTATGGCTGTCTGATAACAGACTTCTTAAATACCAGGCTCTACATCTAGAAGGACCAGCCATTCAAATAAAGATATGTTCTTCCTTAAATCCCACCACCTTCTTGCCAGAATGGAAGGAAGAAATTGAGATTGACAAACATGACCGTGAACAGGTAATTCTTCATACATATGCAGCTAGAAAAGTCCTTAGACACCCCACTCACTGACCCAGATTTAGCTCTCTTCTGTGATGGCAGCTCCTTCATGGAAAATGGAAAAAGAAAGACTCAGCTGCCTGGGACTAGCGCTCAGCTAGCAGAGCTCATAGCTCTGAGCAGAGCCCTACAGCTCAGCAAGGGGAAAAAGGTCAATATTTATACTGATTCTACATTTGCTTTCCTAGTATTACATGCTCGCATAGCCATATGGAAAGAAAAAATTACCCTAACAGCCAGTAGATCTCCTATAAAATATAGAGATAGATGATCTTTTATTACAGGCTGTCCTTCAAAATCAGATGGCATTAAATGTTCTAACAGCAGCACAGGGGGTCACATGTACAATTGTAGAAACTGCTGTGTATACATTCCTGATTCTTCTGCTAATGTCTCAGTGGCTATTCAAGACATTAGACAACAAATCAACAACATGTCAGACTCTGAAATTCCCTGCACCTTGTCTTTCTCCTTATGGAAAGCTATTACTAGTTCCTCTTGGTAAAAATCTGTGTTAACTATACTTATAATTGTCTTGTTGATTTTATGCTTTTGTCCATACATACTTAACTGTTTCTTTGGCTTTGTATCCTCCACACTTAAAGCTGTGCACACACCCAAGATGAAAATGCCTGGTATCTACTGAGGGCCTCTAGACAGAAACTCTGCAGAAGTACCTCTAACTGCCATTCCATAACTGCAACCCTATTCAGCTCGAAGAAGCTTGCAATCGGTCATCGCCTCTTTCCCCTCACAGCAGTTCAGGTTACTTCTTCAGAGGGGGGAATGTTACAGGCAGCTGAGCCAGTTAGGAATATTACAGGCAGTCAGAGAGGGCTAAGCCCTCAAAGAAGCTAGCACAGAGGACCAGATGTCTGATGACCTTAGGGAGACCCACACCTCTTGCTGTGGGCCAGATCTCAAGACAAAGAATCAAACATGCATCTACATCCTGGAGATTGATATTCTAATTAGTTCCCTCTCACCATGGAGCCACTATCCCATCCTTCTAGGGTAAAGGTCACAACCCCAAGAATGCCCGCTTCCTACATGACTTGCTTTCCCATTTGTCCCTAATGTAATCAATTTTACCTGAACTATTGATTTTATTGGCTAACTATAGTTATGTCCCACCTCATGCCCATCTGCCTTGTGAGTTCTCAGTCTTCTCCCACCTTAAACTCATGGTTTTACTCTATAAAAGTCCCTGGAAAAGACAAAGTCCGGGGCAACCCGCTCGGGACCCCCTTCTGTCTCTCTTCAGACAGAAGCTTTCTCTCAATAAATATATTCTACTCTTCATAAAAAGGAAAAAGGAAAAGGCAGCTGTAGGGAGGCAGAGAACCAAGGCAGATGCTGGCCAAGGAGATGGCACAAGAGCTAGGATGAAGAAGTTGGCAGAGTCAGGAGGAAAGCTAGTCAGGGAAGCAATTATGTGACTGGAAAATTGGTTACATACTGGGGATTGAAGTAAGTAAAGTACAAAAGATGAGAGTCAGGTTTATTGGTGGCTGGGATGGATTTTACATATACAGAATGCAAGAAACGGGGGAAACTGAGGTATTAAATTAGAGTTGGAGGTATTAACATGAATTGATACTTGACAGATGACAAGGATGGAAGGATAATGTATGCACACAACACTCTAGTTACAATGAGCATACTAAGTATATAGATTTTGGGTTA
Source organism: Dolichotis patagonum (assembly GCA_004027295.1). NCBI lineage: Eukaryota > Metazoa > Chordata > Mammalia > Rodentia > Caviidae > Dolichotis > Dolichotis patagonum. The sequence goes on along the minus strand of PVJX010004148.1, from coordinate 7,990 downwards.
TAGATATATCGTCCTTCACTAAAAGCCCCTTAGAGAAATGACTGATTCCAGAGAGGAGGTGTAAGATGAGCTTCAAACATCTTAATGTAGCATCAAATGAGGAAATGCTCAAAGGACAATGGGGAAATAGTCAAAGGAGATGGATTGCAATTTGAGCGGATTCTCAGTGGGACACTCTGAGAATTATGATAAATGATAATAATATGTCCTAAGCCATCGGCTCGGGCAGGAGTTCATGAGTCCACACTGATATGAATAATGAGCTCAGCATCTCTCAGCTTCATGACTGACCCAAAGTCTGCTTCGATATCACAGTCAGGTTGTCAGCAAGGCCTACAGTCATCTCAAGACTGGAGCAGCTGAATCTGCTTCCAAGCTCCCATCGTGGGTGATCATTCCAGCTCATTTCACCAGGGAAGCCTCCTGAGAAGGCTTCCTGGGGGTGAAATGCTTCCCCAGGGTAGCAGTCCAAGGGAGCAAGTGGGGTTGAGTGCCAAAACAAAAGCCACAGTCCTTCCATAGCCCAATCTCAGCAATGCTATCCCTTCACTTCTGCCACTTTATGTTTCTTACAAGCTGATCACAAAGTGGGTTATACACTCAGCAGAAGAGGCTTATACAAGATCACAAAAAGCAGGAGGCACGGATCCTTGGGGGCCACTTTCAAGGCTACATACTGCCCAACCCAAATGTCCAACAGTTACAGAAGGTGCAAAAAATATCCTCAACTATTTAAATATTGTGCAACAAGCCAGGCATCATATGCACACCTGTAATCCCAGTTACTACATAGGCTGAGGAAAGAAGATTGCAAGTTCAAGGCTAGCTTGGGCAACTTAGCGGGACCTTGTCTCAAAATAAAAAAACCAAAAGGGCTGGGGCTGTAGCTCAATAGTAGAGTTCCACTGGATTCATATCTAGTACTATGAAATAAATAAATCAAATTTTACAAGGAATGAATTTCACAAATACAATATTGTGAGTTCAGAGTGAGTTCAAGGGCCAGCATGAACTGCATAGTGAAGCCCTGAATCACAAAGACCAAAAAAGCAGTCAAGCCAGCTGTAGAGAACCAGGAAGCAGAGCTCCGCTCCCCACCCCCTTGCCCCCATCAGCCCCCCACCCTTGTGCGCCAGCTGTGGTTGAACCACCAGAAGTCAGCCGGAGCACAGGCAGGGAGGGAAGATCCACCCGAGCAACCAGCTGATTGAGAGGAATACAGGCCGAGAGAACAGCAACTGAAGTAAGGAAAGGACTTAATGCTTGTATTGTTTGATTGACTTTGCAGACCTAAAGCTAGTAGTCTGAGCACCTATTTAGAGAATAACAATATGGAATATAGTAACTATTATGGATTTCCTACTGTCTTGTTTTTGAAGTCTAATATCATTCTCGTTTTGTTTCATTTTATTGTTTTGCTTTATTCCCTTTAAAATAAAAAAGTGTAAAAAAAGACAGAAAAAGAAACAAAATCATTGAGGATGATTAGAATGATTGAGAAAACATTCAAAATTAGGCAAAACTACTTTTGTGTGATAATACAAGTCGGATGGCAGCTGACCTTCATGGAAGGGGAGCAGGGTGATGCCTGGGAAGAGTGTTTCTTGAGTTGTAGGTGATGTTTCACATCCTGACCTGGACCATGACAGGGGGTGGGGTTTACAAAACTGTACCATGCTGTACATTTCAGCATGTGTCCATTTTTGGTGTATGTCTCCAAAAAAAATTTTTTTTCAACTTTTTATTTTTAGCACCATGCCTGCCTGGCAAATGCAAGGTCCTGAGTTCCATTCCTAGTACCAAAAAATAATAAGTTTTTTAATGTAATATTCCCAAAACACTTCAGACTTGGGTTTATCTGGTAGCTTTTAGTTTTTTGGCTTTTGTTTTGTTTTGCTTTGAGCCAAGGTCTCACTATGTAGTCCAGGCTGAACTCACTATGTAGCCCAGGCTGGCCTTGAAATCACAGCAATTCTCCTGCTTCAGCTTCCTGAGTGTTGGGATTACAGGTGTGCACTGCCACACCTGGCTACCTTTTAGTTTTCATATATGGTAATTACTCCCAGCTTGAAGCCAACCTTAATATGATAGTTGCCAAATGTGATTTTGTAATTCTATAACTCCTTCTGCATTTATTAATTGGTATTATGCTATATGGAGAAATTTTTCTCTTCTCTGCCCTTTATATTTTTCTTCATTCATGTATATCAATACAGACTTATGGGTCCCTATCTTAGTCAATGGGCTATTATAAGTTAACAATCATTAATAATTTGCAGTACCAATGTTGGAACCAAAGGCTAGGAGCCATGTACATAGAAGAAAATATAAGCCACACACCTGAAATTCCTGAAATGCTGACAACTGAAGTAAAGAAACAACTCCAGAAAGCTATAAAAGAACTCAAATCAGAAATAATCTCCCAGGTAAAAGAAGAAATAATAAATGTAATGAAAGAAATGCTGAACACATCTAAAGAAGACATAGTTAAAAAATTAGAGGAGCAGTGCAAAAAGATGGAAACCCTGAATGAACAATATAAGAAACAAAGAGAAGGGATAAATCAGATTGAAAGATATATACAGGAAATCAAAATTTCCATTGAAAGTTGTCAAAACTGCCACAATGAAAGTGAAGATAGAATTTCAAACCTCAAAGACAAGATTGCAGCTAGTGAGCAGGAAAGGAAAGATCTTTTAAAAATAACAAGGAATCAGGAAATAACAGTTAAACAACTGCAAGATGATGCAAAGAAAAACAACATAAGATTGATAGGGATAAATGAAAAAGAAGAGGACAACACAAATGATATCAAGAGGCTATTTAGAAGTAATAGATGAAAATCTCCCAAACATAAGAATGAAAACTGGCATACAGATCAGTGAAGCATATAGAATTCCAAATAGCCATAACCAAAATAAAACTACACCCAGACATATAATAATCAACATCCCAGAAATCCAAAATAAGAACAGAATATTAAAAGCTATTAGAGAAAAGAGACAGATCACCTATAAAGGAAAGCCTATCAGAATCACAGCAGACTTCTCAACACAAACAATGAAGTCAAAAAGAGCATGGAGTGAACTATTTCAGATCCTAAAGGAAAATGACTTCCAACCCAGACCGATGTACCCTACAAAACTGTCCTTCAAAATGGATGGAGAAATAAGATACTCCCACAACAAAGAACAGCTGAAGAACTTCATGATCACCAAACCAACCCTGCAAAGAATACTGAAAGACATTCTAAAGAGACATAGGAAAAAAAGGACTAAGCAAGGCAGACAATTAAACAGAGTGGAAACGTAAAGAATCAACAGCAGAAAGATAACATGTCAAAAATAAACCAACATATATCAATTATAACTATTAATGTGAATGGCCTCAATTCACCAATTAAAAGAAACAGACTGGCAGAAGAAACAACATCCAACCATATGCTGTCTACAAGAAACCCATCTGACCCAAAAGGAAACTCATACACTGAAAGTCAAAGGATGAGAAACAATACTTCATGCAACAGGAACCAAAAAAAAAAAAAGCACCCAACTATACAAAACAAATATTAGCAGAAATGAAAAATCAAATAAGCAATAACACAATTATAACAGGAGACCTTAACACACCATTGACACAAAGGGACAGATCACCCAGACAGAAAATCAGCAAAGAAACAGCACTAAATCACACCTGTGAACAAATGCACTTAGTAGATGTATACAGAGTGTTCCACCCAACAACATCAGAATATATATTCTTCTCAGCAGTACATGGGACATTCTCTAAAACAGACCATATACTAGCCCACAGAACATATTTAAGTAAATGCAAAAGAATTTAAATTATCCCATGGATGTCATTGGATCATAGTGCCATGAAACTAGAAATTAATGACAAAAGAAACTGCAAAAACCCACAAGCATATGGAAATTGAATAATACACTCCTGAGCAATCAGTGGGTCACACAGCAAATTAAAGGATGGGAAAATGAAATGAAATGAAAATACAAATCCAACTTACTGGAATCTGTGGGATGCAATGAAAGCAGTCTCAGAAGAAAATTTATTGCAGTGCACTCCCACATCAGGAAAACAGAATGAACACAAATAAATAACATGATGCTACACCTCAAACATCTAGAAAAAGAAGAGCAAGTCAAACCCAAAGCCAAAAGAAGGGAGGAAATTATAAAGATCAGAGCAGAAATCAGTGCAATAGAAACTAAGGAAACAATACAAAGAATCAATGAATCAAAGAGGTGGTTCTTTGAAAGAATAAATAAAATTGATAAGGCCGTAGCCAACCTTATTTTAAGAAGGAAAGAAAAAACTCAGATTCATGCAATAAGGAATGAAAAGGATGAAATCACTACAGACTCTGTGGAAATATAGAAGATCATAAACACCTATTTCAAAAACCTCTACTCTCATAGGTTCAATAAGGCAGAAGAAGTAAACAGATTCTTACAAACATATGAATTACCAAAGCTAGGTCAAGAAGATATAAAACTGCTGAATAACCCAATTTCTATTAATGAAATTGAAAATGTAATTAAGGGCCTGGGGATTTAGCTCAGTGCCATAAGTGCCTGCCTTGCAAACACATGGTCCTGAGTTCAATCCCCTGTACCGATAAAAAAAAAAAAAAAAGAAAATGTAATTAAGTCCTTACCAACAAAGAAGGCCCAGACAGATTCACTGTGGAATTCTACAAAAAATTCAAAGAAGACTTAATGCTAACACTCCTCAAACTCTTCAATGAAATTGAAAGGGAAGCAATTCTCCCTGCCTCATTCCTGGAAGCAAATATTACTCTAGTACCAAAACCTGAGAAAGACCCAACCAAAAAAGAAAACTACAGGCCAATCTCCCTAATGAACATAGATGCAAAAATTCTCAATAAAATATTGGCAAACATCAAGAAGATTATACACCAATTGAGAATTTATTGAGAATTTTCCCTACTGTTCATTAGGGAGATTGGCCTATAGTTCCCCTTTTTGGTTGGGTCTTTCTCAGGTTTTGTTATTAGAGTAATATTTGCTTCCAGGAATGAGTTAGGGAGAATTGTTTCCCTTACAATTTCATTGAAGAGTTGAGGAGTGTCGGCATTAAACCTTCTTTGAATTCTTCTTTGTAGAATTCCACAGTAAATCTATCTGGACCTGGGCTTTCCTTTATTGGTAAGGATTTCATTACATTTTCAATTTTGTTAATTGAAATTGGGTTATCTTCTTGACCCAGCTTTGGTAATTCATATGTTTCTAGGAATCTGTCCATTTCTTCTGTGTTATCAAGCCTATGAGAGTAGAGGTTTTCAAAACAGGTATTGATGATCTTCTATATTTCCACGGGATCTGTAATGATTTCACTCTTTTCATCCCTTATTACATGAATTTGAGTTTTTTTGAGTTCTTTCTTTTTTAAATAAGGTTGGATAGAAGTCTGTCAATTTTATTTATTCTTTTAAAGAACCAACTCTTTGATTCATTTATTCTTTGTATTGTTTTCTTAGTCTCTTTTGCATTGTTTCTGCTCTGACCTTTATAATTTCCTCCCTTCTTTTGGCTTTAGGCTTGACTTGCTCTTCTTTTTCTAGATGTTTGAGGTAGGAGCATCATGTTATTTATTTGTGTTCATTCTGTTTTCCTGATGTGGGAGTTCACCGCAATAAATTTTCCTCTGATGACTGCTTTCACTGTGCCCCACAGCTTCCAGTAAGTTGTATTTGTATTTTCATTTGACTGTAGATATTGTTTAATTTCTTCTTTAATTTTCTCTGTGACCCACTGGTTGCTCAGGAGTATATTATTCAATTTCCATGTGTTTGTTGGTTTTTGCAGTTTGTTTTGTCATTAATTTCTAGTTTCATGGTGCTATGATCTGATAACAAGCATGGGATAATTTAAATTCTTTTGTATTTACTTAAACATGTCTGTGGGCTAGTATATGGTCTATTTTAGAGAATGTTCCATGTGCTGCTGAGAAGAATATATATTCTGATGTTGTTGGGTGGAACACTCTGTATACATCTACTAAGTGCATTTGTTCACAGGTGTGATTTAGTGCTGTTATTTCTTTGCTGATTTTCTGTCTGGGTGATCTGTCCCTTTGTGTCAATGGTGTGTTAAGGTCTCCTGCTATAATTGTGCTATTACTTATTTGATTTTTCATTTCTGTTAATATTTTCTTTGTATAGTTGGGTGCTTTTTTTTTTTTTTTTTGGTTCCTGTTGCATGAAGTATTGTTTCTCATCCTTTGACTTTCAGTGTATGAGTTTCCTTTTGGGTTAGATGGGTTTCTTGTAGACAGCATATGGTTGGATGTTGTTTCTTGATCCATTCTGCCAGTCTGTTTCTTTTAATTGGTGAATTGAGGCCATTTACATTAATGGTTATAACTAATATATATTGGTTTACTTCTGACACTTTTGTTATCTTTCTGCTGTTGATTCTTTACCTTTTCACTCTGTTTAATTGTTTGCCATGGGAGAGAAAGATGGCGGACCAGTAGGTAGCAGGAGAGAGACCCTCTCTGAGAGAGACAGCTTAAATGCCAGAATAAAACACCCTGGAGAGACCCAAACAGAGAGAGATGGACTCTCACAACCCAGGAAGAAACTAAAGTGCAAAAAACTGCTTGAATATGAGGTCCTGGGGCTACTATTAGTGAAGATAAGATCAGCAAGAACAGCGCCCTCCTCAAGCCACCTGAATTCCTACCCGACCTGAACAAGCGATCCACACCTAAGCAACTGGATTGGGCCGCTGGAGCACGGAGCTGAACAACCCTGCGTGCAGCTCACCTGGACTGGCCCTGCACGCGACCCACCAAGAGGCACCGTGAATTCCCACCACAGCTGCGCTGAAGTCAGAGGTCGGGGAGCCCAGCAGTTCTCGGGGACTGGCATCAACACACAGTGAGTGATGGGAATAAGACCCTCCCATGGGGAAGGGGAAACCAACTGGATGACATGTTGGATTTGGGCAGGACAGCCCTAACTCCATAAGGAAGTGGTTTTAGCTGGTTGCTCCCCTCGCCAATCGGATTGGTGGAATCTGCTTGGACTAGGCCGTGCCCCTGACAGGGACCCAGTGAGTCACTAAAAATTACTTTGCTGAGATCGGTGCACACTGACACAGTGAAGGCCTGCAAAGGTTGACTGGCCCGGAGAGGAGGAGCCAGTGTACACTGCCCTTGGGTGAACTCTAATCTCTGATAACCTATTGAAGAGGGCTAAAGCTCCTAGCCTGCGCCCTATAGAGGAGCCTTAACTAACAAGAAAAGGGTCTGGGAATTACACTGTACACTTGTATGGAAGGAACCAAACACATGATGAAAGGCAGAAATAAGAAAAAACTCCCAGCCCCAAACCCTGAGAACATTGATCCAGGAGAGGTAAATACAAAAGAGATTGAGGGCAGCAAAAATGCAACATCAAACACAGCGTTAGAGGATATAAAGAGATATCTTCAGGACCTCGTAAGCGGGACCAAAACTGAAATATTAATTCAAATTAAACAAGAGATAGGTAGATTAATAAAAGAAGGGCTGGGCACCTCTCAAGAAGACACAGACAGAAGAATGGAGGAACACAAATGGAGAGAAAAATTTAATGAAGAATTTAGGAAAAACCTAGAATTCATGAAGCAGATTCAAAGAGATTATCAGGAAACTAAAGACTCGATAGAAAGCTGGCAAAACTGCTTGAAAGAAACAAAAGAGAGACTATCAAAAATTGAACACAGGCTTGCAATGTGGGGTCATGAAAGGGAAGATCTCTTAAAAATAACAAGGGAAGGGGCTGTGGATTTAGCTTAGTGGTTTAAGCACCTGCCTGGCAAGCGTGAGGTCATGACTTCAATCCCCGGTACCAAAAACAAAACAAACAAACAAACAAACAAACAAAAATTAGTTTTGGGCTGGGGATTTAGCTCAGTGGCTTAAGTGCCTGCCTGGCAAGTGTGAGGTCATGAGTTCAATCCCC
>PVJX010004147.1:85003-98487 GCA_004027295.1 Dolichotis patagonum | reverse complement strand
AAAGGAAAGGAAAGGCTCCTCTTCATACAGCCCCAGACCTTTCCTCTCCTGTACACAGGACACGGGGACACACACACACATGCTTGTGCTCCTGTTTGCCTGCCTCATTCTAAACTGGCTGGGTTACAGAAGTCAGGGACAGTTTCCAACTGGTCATTGAAGTTCTTCAACTTCTGTCTCCTGGCCAAGGCCAGAAGAGCAAGGAGGGTCTGGGGCAGCTCGGGACACAGGGGCGCCCAGGGTCAGTGAAGACCCCTCAGAGACCAGCCTGGAGCCCAAGCGCGACCGCACTGGGCAGCCAGAGCAGCACTGCAGCTCCCACCTGTGGTACACAGCAGCAGGCTCCTTGGATGGAGGCTGAGCACAGCAGACAAGCATAGAGGGGAGACACACACACACACACACACACACACACACACACACACACACGGATGGAAAAGCAGGAGGGCACTTCAGCCTGTGGCCTCACAGTCTGGGTTGGCCTGGTCCCAGTGGCCAGCTCTGAGTTCTCAGACTTATCCTGGGCAGAGGAGACAAAAGAGCAGTAAGGTAGTGAAAGGGGACTTTAGAGGGACTGCAAGCGAGAGGGAACAAGAACTGGTTTCACCAAACAGAAACCGGAAAAGAGTCCTCTGGGCCTCAACCAAAAGGCCTTCTTCCCCCTCTGCCTTTGGGGACCAGAAGTTTCTGGCATAGCATATGCTTATGAGAGTAGGTCACAGAGCATCTATGTGACAGAGCCTGATGTCACCAACTATTTATAGGAGCTGAGGAACAGTTAGGAAAACACTGTCTCAGTTTCCTCACCTATAAAATGCAATCCACAATAGTAGGTGACCATTGAAGGAACTGCTGGACCTTAAGCACCTGAGATGATGTGGACACACAGTGAATGCCCTTGAATACTGCACACCATGTCTCACCCCTGGATTGACAACTTCTCCAGAACACCTTCTTGGTGCCTCTGACACCCAGTACCTGCATGGAGACAGAGCCTAACCAATGACAGAGAAGTCCAGGGCTGGGGGGGATACAGGCTAACGTGGTCAAAGGTCTGTAGGGATGTGTGAACTTAGTAACCCACCCAATAGTTCTGTAAGGCAGAAATTCTTGTCCCCATTTTACATATGCAAACATTTAGGCACAGTGTACTCAAGGGATACACCCATGTTCTGGTGCTGCTTTCTCTGACATCTTGGGAGGTGAGAACACTGCTGCCCCAGGATGATATATCACACATCAATGACCTCTACAGGAGCAGGCTTACTGAGGGAGAGGGGTAGCACAGAACACACCAGCCAGGGGACAGAGTTGAGACTGAAGTTACGGGGGGGGGGGGGAGCCAGGTTTGGTGGCACAGACCTGTAACCTGAGCACCTGGTAAGTAGAAGCAGGAGGATTGTCGCAAGTTCTCAGTAAATAAATAAAGTTACCCAGAAAGTCTCCATCTCACTCCCAGCACTAGTACATATGTGCCCACATGCACCTGCCCAGTCTGCCACCGACCTGCCTCTCACATCTCACCTCTCTTCTCTAACTTCCCAGACCATTTTGCTCTGAGACTGCGCACCACCTCGTGCAGAGGCCTTCACTCAGTCCCTTCCCTTGCTCCCCTGCAATCTGTCCTCCGGATCTCCAGGTCTCCTCTCCAAATCCTTCCAAGGAGTCTAGCAGCCTAAAGCGCAAAAACAGAACTCCTTCGTGGAACTCCCCCTCGCCGAGGCTCTGCCTGCCTCCCTGCACTACTAGCCTTGTCCTACCCCTAAAGCCCTCAGGTTGGCCTCACGGAATCCTTTTCAGGTTCCCAATTATGTGGGCTGTCGTTCCTTCTGCCGGGGAATATGTTCCCCACTTATCCCCTGCATTTAGGTTGCATCTAATCATCCTCGCAACCCCATCTCCTTCCACAAATGTTCCCCTGCTTTCCAGTCACCACTGCAACCTGCACCGTGAAGCTTTCAGCAGCTCCTCTTTGCCACCAGCTAACATTCTTCCTGAAATACCAGCCAGCGTGGAATTCACCTTAACACCACGGCCTGGCACAGTGCGTACTCGCGCCTGCTGCCCCGTGCCCTCAGCTCTGCGTTAGTCCGGCTCCTCGACGCCTCCCCCCTCGCCAAGGGCGAAGAACTCCGGTTTAGGCGTCAGCTGTGCCCTGTCTGCATGGAACCTCCCCGGACTGCCTTCTCCACTCTCCTCACTTCGCGTGGGGCCGGGTCACTGGTGGGGTCTGGGCTTGCGGTGCGACCCAAAAAGTTCCAGGCCGAAGGCTGCCCCTGGGTGGGCGTTTGTCACCCCAGGCTAAGGCAGCGCTTGACTCCCCAGGCCCCCGGGGCTCCGCCCAGCCTCCTGGGGGCGCCAAACCATAGAGGTCGCCCTGGGCCGTGAGGCCGAGGCGGGGGCCAGCGCCTGCCCAGCACGCGGAGACCGGGCCCGGCCGGCCGGCCCCGCCCTGCCTCTGCTCCCTCCAAAGGCCAGCGTTTCCGCTTGTCGGTCCCTTTTCCACCCCCACCTGCTCTTCCCTCTGGCGCCTCTTCCTGCCCTTCCTCCCTCGCCCTGTGGCACGAGTCGGTGCGGGGTAGCGGGTTGGGCGGCGGCGGGAAGTGCGCCCTCGGCTGGCGCGGGGCTGGCGCGGAGTCTCGGAGCTCGCAGCGTGATGGGCCCTCGCTCGCTGCCGCTCTGCGGGGCGACGGGGGGGGTGGTCTCCGAGCGCCTGCTGAGGCCGCGCTGCACAGCCTCGGCCCCCTCCACGCAGGGCGGGAAGTCCGGGAGCCCGCGCGCGCCCGAGGAAGAGCCATGCGCCTTTCATCCACTCACCCCGCTTCCCGCCCTGGGCCCACGACACTGTCCCCCACCCCCACCCCTTCCAGTGGCCGAAGCTCCTGTGCGCCCTGCGCCCGGGCCTTCAGCCCGGAACCCAGCGCGGCCTCCCCGGCTGCGGCGCAGCGCGAACCCGGCCGCCGCGGGGCGCGCTTCCCCTGCCGGCCGCGCCGCAGGAGTCTGGGCAGAGACCTAGGCCTCCGCGCTCCAGGCTGCCTTTTATTTCCCTTATTCTCTGGCTCCTCCCTCTTCCTCTCCCTCTTCTCTAACTTCTTCCCCTCTTCAGCTTCCCTCTCTTTTCTTCGCTTCCTTTCTCGCTCCTCTGCTTCCCGCTCGTCTCCCGCACCGTCTTCCCGGGTTTAGCCTCTCTTTCCCCGCGCTCCCGCCCGGCCTCTCTGCCTGGTGAGGGAGCGCTGCGCCCCACTCCTCCTCCCCGCTCGTCCTCCCGCGGCCCCGTCTGGCGGGCCCGGGCCGGCTCCCCCGCCGCCGCGGTGATTTATTCGCCTCACCCGGCGGAGTCAGGTGCTGAAGCGAGCCCCGGAACGAGGGAACAGATTTTCTCCCAGGAAGGGTTTTGTGAACTAAACGACGCTAATTACTGGGCGAGGGCCGCGCGCCGAAGAGGGGAGGTGCGCGGGGCCCAGTGCTGCTGACCAGAGCCTCCCCGCGCCTCTGGCGCCCCCGCACCCCTCGCCTGGCTCTCGCCCTTCCCTGGGAACTTTCCTGTCTGAGTTAACTATTAACCTCTGGCGAAAGGCAATTTTCTTCGGAATTTCAGCGATTTCCTTTTGGAGGTGCACGCAGATTAACATGCAAAGGGCGGTGATGCTGGAGCCTGCGCGCCGGCGGGCGAGGATGCCTCTATCCCTCCAAACCATCCTGGGCACAGCGGAAAACTACCGCCCGGGCCCCCACCGCGGGCTGCGCGGGCAGGCGTGACCAAGCGGTGCCGGCGGGTGCTCGGGGTGAGGGTGGAAAAAGCCGCGCGCTCGTGGCAGGTTTGAGGTGGGGAGCTTAACCTGGGGGAAGAGGAGACTCAAAGCAGCAGCCCACACCACCAGGCAAGCAGCTGGTCCTTGCTGGAACCTTGGTGGGGGGGGCTTGTGTAGGCATAGGCAAACTCAGGGCAAAGCCCTGCCGGGCCTGTAGAACCCCACCCTGCACCTCCTCACTGTGGGCCAGTCAACAGACTGAGCCCCACACGCGCACACTCTCAGCTCTGGCTCAGGCAAACTCCTAGACTTTTCCTCCTTTCTGGCTGGCCCTGCTCTTTCTGAAGCAAAGAGGAGATTAATGCTTGCCTCCAGAATCTCCAAAAGTGGCCTCGCTTTGCCGGGACATTGGTCCTTGGCCACCTGCCACGCAATGGGCACTGGGCAAATTTTTTGCTGAAAGGCACTGGTACTTGCAGCAGTTTAGTTGGCAGGGCCGTGGCCACTCACTGCCCTGCATCGGTCTGGCCTGGCCTGCCGTAGTGCTAGCGTGGACCCTGGTTAATTGTCAGGTTACTTGATAGGGTTTGTACCTGAGGGAGTTGAGAGCCACTAGCCCTTGGAAAGACCCGCTACCCTACCCTACCCGCCACACTGTGTCCACCAGCAGCAGAGCTCCCTCTGCTTCTGCCTCCACCTCTGTCTCTGTCTCTCTTTGTCTCTGTCTCTCTTGTTTGTTTCAAGCACGGACACTGATTGTGCCTTATGAAGTTCTAACTGGTTTTGTGTCAGGAAGATCTTTCTCGCAGCTACTCAGCCTGGCGTGACGGATTAAACATCAACTAGTTAAATAAAAATTAATATCAACTGCCTCCTAACTTCTAATGTCATGTTGTTTATAACTAATGAACTGATTAGGGGATAAACACATCACAGAGACATTCAGCTCTCCTGCCTGGGCTCCTCTGCAGCCCGCTACCCACTGCCAGCTGCCAGGCCAGGAGGGGGCTGTGCTGGGGGCCAGGCCGGCTGTGAGGCCTAAGAGCACCCATGGGCTGTCTACTTTGGTCTTTTTCACTCCTCCCTCTGTCTGTTCTCATTCCCTTCCTTTGTACACTTTCTTTTCTCTTTCTTTCCTTTCCTGTTCTTTATTTCTATTCTATTATTTATTTCTATTCTATTTATTTCTATTTCTTCCTCCCTTCCCTTCCCATTCTTCCTTGTCCTTTGCTCCTCTGCCTCTGTCCATCAAACTGTTCCTAGGTCCTCTCCCTTCTGTCCTCCCCAGAGTTCCTCCCTCTTTCTCACCCAGTTTCCCTCTTTCTGCCAGTTTGGCCTCAAACCCATCCCTGAGTCTCTCTTCTCCCCTCCTCCCTCCTTTCTACTCCTCCTTCCCTCTCCTTCCTCATATGGATCCACTCCACCCTGGCCTGTGCAGAGCAGTATTTCCAGTTTTCTTGGGTTCTTCCCTGCTAGAAAGCAGGAGGCTGTGGCCTCTGCCTCAGCGCTGTATAACACCACACACACACACACACACACACACACACACACACACACACATGCACGTGCGCTGCTTAGGAAGAAAGAAAGAATAAGCAGTGATGAATTTTCTGTTTGTCCTCTGTTCAATCCAGAAGATTAAGGCCATAGAAGTGCTTTTTAAAAACTTCAATGAATACAACGTCAAGTGCTAAATTTAATTTCAGAAAAATAAAACAGCTCTACCTCTTTCCTTCAGGGGCTTTGGTTCCCTTCCCAGCCAGCCCCATCCCGATGTGAGTGGCTTCTATAGGGCCCTTCCCCTAAAAATACGTAAACCAAATCACAATTGTCATCATGAAAACATGTAATCACAGACCTAGGTCTGGTGATTTTTTTCTCCCCCTAAGAAGCTACAACGTTTAAACTTGGTTTGCCCTGGACCTCAGGGTCTGACAAGACAATAACAACAGAAAAAGCTTTTAAAACCAATTTAGCACACGTGAAAATGTAATTCTAATGAAGAATCAATAGGCTGGTGGATCATTTTTCCTAGGATTCCTTGGAGAACCAGAGAGAGACTTGCAATCAATGGGGCAAGCAATGAGCAAAAGGGCCTGTGAGACAGTGGGACAGCACTGAGGGTCAGGACACAAAAACAAGCAGAGCCTGGCCTGCTGAGGAGACTGAGACACAGATCTGCATGCTGGCCTGGCATCACCCTACAGCTTCCGGAGGGAGAGTGGCAGAGCCTTGAGCTAAGGCATCTCATTCCTTCTGGGGGAGGGGGCCCTCCGGTATGCTGTAGGCTGCTTAGCACAAAGGCTTCCACTGCGCTCCCCTGGGGCCAGGCCAGGGCTCTGGCCCTGCCCCAACCTTGGGTCCTGTGTTCAGGGAGCTGTGACCAGCAGGTTCGCAAGCAGGCAGAGCACCTGAGCCAAGTGTGTGAGTCTCCATTTCTAGCCCTGGTACCCCAGGGGATACCTCCCCAGCTGTGTGCCTAGCACAGTTTCTGTCGCCTAGCACACTGGGAAGCTGAGGCAGAAGGATTAAAAGTTTCAGCCCAGCCCAGCAATTTAGCAACTTACTGAGACTCTATATCAAATTTTTTTTTAAAATGTAGCCAGGCATGGTGGTGCACACCTGTAATCTCAACACTCAGAAGGCTGAGGCAGGAGGATCAATGTGAGTTCAAGGCCAGCCTAAACTACATAGTGAGAACCGGTCTCAAAACAAAACAAAACAAAATCTGTCTTTCAAATTTAAGAGGGAAAGGAGATGGAGACATAGCTCAGTGTGAAGGTCTGTTTCAATCCCTAGTGTGTGTGTGGGCATCTGGTATATGTGTGGTCACACTTCACATTTCATCAACCATTTGTACACACATTATTTCCTGAGAAACTTGTGAGAAGGGCAAGAATTATCAGCATTTCAGAGAAGAGGAAACAAAAGCACAAAGAGCTGTGCTGTGATGGTATGCTCACCCCCCAACACACACACACACACACACACACACACACACACACACACACACACTGTGTGTACCTGAGTGTGGCTGAGGCAGTGATAGTACTGGAGTAGCTAGCTTCACCACAGTTGTGTGACTAGAGTTTCAGTCATGCATATTACCCTTCTACCCCTAGAAATGTTGCTCTGTGTATAACAAAAAGAAAAAATATTGTTGCTTTAAGTTTCTATGCACTTGGGCTGGAAAATCACTAAGGACAAAAAAAGAAAAGAAAATCCAACAAGGTCTGATGCTTCAAATTTAAAATGTTGATAGGATGGGGCTGGGAGGGACTCAGTGTTACAGGATCTGCCTAATGTTTTTGAGGTCCTAGATTCAATTTCCAGCAGCACAGAAGGGGAAAATAGTGGGTCAGATCATCAGTTGGTTGTGACTGTTCTAAAAGAGGAGAAAGTCAGATTCTTGTAGGAAGATTTCCAGAGCTTGCTGAGGAGCTGTGATGCTGACCTTGTCACTAGGCCCTTGTCACCCTGCAGCTTTGTCACTACCTGCAGTGGGTAACCCTTCTGGGGGACAGGGTGAAGTGTCCTGGGGGTGACTTCCAGCCCCACCTAGATCTGAGTCCACCTTGGCCTGTCTTCCTGGGGCAGAGGTGTCTATGTGCCTTCTCTGCCTGCCGCCTGCAGCCTGGGCTTCTCCAGAGGTCCTGCCTGGACAGCCTAGGTGTGAGCGAGGTGGTAAGCGGAGGAGGCCCAGGGTGAGCAGGAGTCTGAGCGAAGTGAGTAAAGGGGAAAGCGGACGGTGGGGAGGTAGGTGCTCATGAAGGCTGTGTGTGCTCACACGTGTAAGAAGTAGGGGTGCAAGCATGCACATATGAGAAAAGTGAGATACGAGAGATTTGAAAATTTGTGAGCAAGGTGTGAGAGGTTGGGCTCCAGGCTGGAAGAGCATGAGGCAGGACAAACACCAGGGGCTTGGAGAGGGCATGAGTCCAAGGGAACAAGAGTGCTGGGGTGCGGGAGGCAGAGTCTGCCTCTGGTCCTCTGCCCGGGGCCCTCACCATCTCTTCTATGTGAGAAAGCCAGGACTGTCTCC
The DNA here is from genome assembly GCA_004027295.1 of Dolichotis patagonum. Classification (NCBI taxonomy): domain Eukaryota; kingdom Metazoa; phylum Chordata; class Mammalia; order Rodentia; family Caviidae; genus Dolichotis; species Dolichotis patagonum. The sequence goes on along the minus strand of PVJX010004147.1, from coordinate 90,693 downwards.
TTTTATTGAGTTTTTAAGAAGAGGGTCCTGAGTAGAGAGCTTGCGAGCGAGGGACGAAGGTCAGGTGCACAATGTGTAACAGCGACCGCATCGGTGGCAGGAGCCTCTGGGAAGGTCTGTCTATGTGTCCCGTAGACGCTGGGAAGCATCCGGGGAAATCTCGCAGACTGATCCTGACCCGGAGGCAGACGGCAGGCTGTGGAGCCCGATAGTCGAATAGAGGGGTCCCGGGGAAAGGTCGCCGCGCGAAGTTGGGGCAGTACTCTAGTCTACACGAGGGACGCGTACACAGTGGAGGAGGGGTGGGGCGAGGGTGTGCCGGCGTCTAGACCGGGATTCGGTCTCTGGGTGCCTCAGGCAACCGGCCAGGGCGTCGCTAGCCGGCGGCCGCCGAGGATCTCGGTGCGTGCGCGCGCGTGCGGGGCGGGGAGCCCGGGGCTCTCCGGCGGGGCTGTGCCTGGTGCGCCGCAGGGTGTGAGCGCTGGCGGCGCGAGCCAGCGCCCCGCCGAGGCAGCGGGCGGCCGGGGTTGTCTGAGCCGCTCGGTCGAGGGTAGCTGCGCCCAGATCACCGGGCGGCCGGCGGCGGCCGAGGCGAGCGCGCTGAGGGGCCGGGAACAGCCGGGAAGCAGACGCAGGCCAGGCGGCGGCGGCGGGGAGCGAAGCATGGATCGGCGAGCGGGCCGGGCAGGTAGGAGCCCAGCGGCCTGGAGGCGCCGGGGAGGCCAGGCCAGGGCGGACCCCACCCTCCTCTGACGTGCTTGGTAACCCGCGCGGGTCTAACCGGGGCGGGCGACCGGGGGCTGGGGACAGGGACGCCTGCCGGAGACCGTGCCTGCCGCGGAGCCTCGGTACCTGCCGCCCGCCCGAGGTCCGATCCATCTTCTGATGAAAACTTTCCACCCGGAAGACTTGAGTTGTACAACTCCTCCTGCTCTTGTTTTAGAACTTGAAAAGTCAAGTTCTAAACCTTTCGGTCGGGCGTTTAGGGTTTGAACTTTCCACTTTCTCTCGGGGCGGACATGCTTTGTGTAACTTCCTCCGAGTGGGAGTTCCCTGAGATGGGCGTGGGACTATGCTAGTAGGTGAGAGCCCGGGCGCACAAGCATGTGCACACGCGTGTATGCCTTGTTTATGGAGTGTACGTGTGTCACCTGGGTGGGGAGCAGGCTCTGATCCCAAAATCAAGACAGGCCTAAGGGATAAGGAGGCAGGCTCCAGAGGACAGAAGTGCAGGAGAATCTGAATCTCACCAGAAGGGCTCTACTCTTTTATCCCAACACACACACACACACACACACACACACACACACACACACCCTGAGCTTTGACTGCCCCATTAGGTGTGTCCTGGTGCAGTAAAAGGTGGCAAACCAAGTACCCAAGTTTAGCTTGAGACTCTAGGAGCCTTGGGTCAGGTTTGCAGAATTTTCCAAATAATTGCATAGAGGTCAAGGCCTAACTCTGGGCACTTTTGGCCTCACTCCTCACCTTTCCTAAATCTCATTTCTCTCCTCTCTGCTTATGCAGCTCAAATTCCAGTTCTTTCAGCTGCTAACTCAGGTCTCACCCCCAGCACTGCCCTCTCTGTAATTTCTTGGCTCAGTCCCTGGGCTGTCCCCAGCCCCCCAGGTCCTGGGGCCACAGGGGACCTGGGGCCCCAGGAGCCTCAACTGTGGCCTCCATAGCTTTTAGAGCTTTGGGCAGACCCTCACACCAGAAGTGGAGGTAGGGAGATCAATAGCAAGCAGTTGTAATGATCTAATTAATTATGGCAAAATTAAAAGCGAGTACAAAATCAATCTCTGATGGTGTTGAAGATGGAATCCAATTGAGCCCATCTGTGCACCCCCTGGACTGCATAAATACGCAGCCCAAGGACAGACCTAATGGCTGGGCCTTCCCGGGAACCTCTCTCCCCCATTCTGTTTTCCTCAGAGCCTATTTTGCCTCTTGCCCCCACTCCTTTTTCCGTACCCTTTGCTCTGGCTCCTAATACTTCCACTTTCCCTTTTTCCCTCCTGGCAGACAGTTCCCAGTGGCTTGTGAGGCATGTGGACTAGGTCCCAGCAGCCTACCCAAGTCCCTTCCCCAGCACCTAGGAAGGGGGCAGATTGAGGGGGTAACCCTGTGTGCCTGCCAGGGCCTTCATCCCGAGACTTGAGTTGCTTCAGAAGCGCCCAGGACTCTTCCTGCACTGCAGGGCACTTGGCAGTGCAGCTAGGAGGGCCGGCTGTGTTCCACACTCCGTTTCCCTCCCCTCTGTTCATTCCCACAGCCAGGCTTGGCTCCTGGCAGGTGTGGCTCAGGAGGGGACCAAGGCAGCTGCAGGGCAGTGTGGTAGAAGAGAGAGGGAGCAACCCTATCTTCCAGTGTTGGAGAGGAGGGTTGACCCTATCTTCCTGGAGCCCCTCGGAGCAGACAGCCTTCCTTTCTCTTTCCTTGGTCCCTTGTCCCCTACCCTCACATTTCTGGAGCTGTGTAGGGCCAGGGCACAATTCCCTGGGAGCCCTGTATACCCCCCCATGGCCTTGGGCCCCTTTTGGTCTCACCCCCTAGCTCAAAATGACAGTAACAGACCGGAGAGCCATGTGCCTGCCTGGCGCACCCGTTGTAGCCGCCGCAGCTGGGTTTGCGGACAATGCGGGTTTTATTTAGTCTGGCGGAGCCGCTTCTGAGCAGTGAAAATTGTCAGCAGAGAGAGAAGGAAGGGGGACGTTGCATCAGTTGTGGTCTTCAGCTATTGCAGTCTATGGCCCCAGAAATATAAAAATAAGGCGCTTATTTACATCTTCCTGCTTTCTCCGCTGGCCTCTCGGGCTCCGTGGCCTCCTTGTCGCTGACCCCCTGCCTCTGCAACCAGCCCCTGGCTCACAGACTTCCCAGGTTTTTCTGTCCCCTTGGGAAGCTCCCCTTCTCCTCCAGTCTCAGAACTTGAGGAAGACACAGCCTGCCGCCTCTGTGCCCTTTTTTGCCAGGCTCCTCACCCCGTTATTAATTGCTGTGTTGACCTGCAGGATTGATTGTCGGCCCTGCTGAAAGAGACTGGGGAGGCCTTGGCCTCAGAGTGGCCTCTGGGAGGGCAGAGGGAGGAGGGCGGGTGGTAGACACAGCCCGCCTGGGACGCAGCTGTTTGCCTAAACACCCTAGGTCACACACACAAATGCACTTTTTACACACCCCAGAACACACACTCACACTGTCCCCTCGCTGAGACACTGCCTCCAAGGAGACATATCAGAAGTGCTCCCAAGTGCCTCAGAGATGCAAAGGGTCTTCTGCCCCATTAGTCAGTGTGTGCCGATCTCCAGTGGATCCAGACCTGGTGACAAGGTGGGGTGAACTTCGGGGCCTGGACCTCCTTTTAATCTAAGATTTACTTTTCCCCTTTTGTTTTGTAGGAACACTTACAGAAACCTAAGAGATAATTGTGGAGGCAAGTGACCTCTAAAGTCTCAAACCAAACAATTTTTTTTTTTTTTTCCCAGAAAGAGACCTTGCCCTAGGCCCTGAGGAACCCGGTTCAGGCCTTTTGTTTAAGTGCGGGATGGGGACAGCTCTGGCCACAGAGGGTAATAGGTGGGGGTTCACACCAGGAGCAGGGTTTGGCCTGCAGTGCTGCCCTCCCCCAGCCTTCTCCACCTTCTTGAACGGTCTCATAAGTGTGGGCACGCTCACACACGTGTGTGCACGCGCACACTCACAGCCTGGCTGCAGAAGCTCCTGGCCTGCCCCCCACCCAGTCCCACCAGAGACTGCAGGATTCCCCCAGGGTTTCCTGCTCCAGGCTGGGCCTGACTGGAGGAGGCAGCACGTACTAGCCTTGGCTAGTCCCTTGAGAGGGCCCTGTCCTTGGGCTCTCCCACTCTGGGCCGGTCTGGCTGCCCCTTTCCCTCTCCCCTAGGCTTTGGTCCTTTGTCTATAAGCCCCTCTTTTCCTCCGGTCTTGCTGGCGGGTCTCCCCCTGCCTTACCGGCTGGCCCTCTTGCTCGGGACTCTGGCATGCTATTGCCCACTCCTCACATCCACAGCAGCTGGAAAGGAGGAAGGGAGGGTGGGCATACACCATGGATGGATCCCAGACCGGAGATTTGGTGTCTGCTGAGAACTCGGGGGAAACTCAGCCCAGGCCAGCGGGACCTTCTCCAGCTGTTTCTCTGCTGAGAGTGCTGAGAGCACTGGCCCTGGCCAGGGCAGAGCCGGCCTCTCTCTCCCCAGTGCAATGGCTGTGGCTGTGGTGTGGCTCTCCCTGCTCTTCTCGAATCTGGAGTTGCATCCCCTGCCCCACCCTGGCCACAGTGGCGGTGGCCATGGTGGTGGTGGTGCTAGGGATGTCCCTGTTGGCACTGTGACCAGGCCTGGGCCTGGATGACAGGAGAGTTAATCATTTCTTCCCCACCACAGCTCAGCCCCACCCTACTCTCCTTGTGGCTTGGGCAGAGGGCAGGGGCCAGTTGGCCCGTGGAGACTTTGGCTTTGCCCAAATCAGCTTCTTCAGGCCTTGCAGAGCAGGTGCCTCACGGTCTCCTGGTGCATTCACACCTCTTCTCCTCCTCTCTCCTCTTCCTCTGGGCCTGCTCAGTTGGGCCTCTCCCTACACCTCATCCTCACTGGCTGGGGCCAGTTGACTGCCCGTCCTGGACCATTGTCTTTGTTTGGAACTAGACCTGACAGGATTTCCTTCCCCAAATCTCCACAAGGGACCAGCTCCTCCCCACGGTTTTGGCAGACTGGCTGGGGGCCTGTGGTACAGTGAACCTGCTGTGGGGAATGAGGAATTTAACTAATTGGGAGGGGTGGAATGGGAACAGAGGAGCAGTTTAGGGATGGGGCAGTGGGAGTTACTTGGGGTGGAAAAGGGAAACCATCTTCAAGGGAGGAACTCAGGAAGGAGCTGCCAGCTCTGCTTCCAGGATGAAAAAGATTGCATTCCCCGCCTTCCCAAGTGTTCAGTTTCCTTCCATCCCTTTGTGGAAAGTCAGGTGTTCAGAAAACTGGGCAAGGATTCCATAAATCATGAAATGTTTGGTTTTTTTCCAAAATGTCAAATGGTTAGTTCCTTGAAGTAGACAAGACAGGCATAATTATTCCCATTTCACAGGTGAGAAAACTGAGGCTTAAAGAAGCAAAGCAAATGCAGGTAATGGCTGCTTCTCTGTTGGGGCCTACGGGGCAAATGGCTCTTGAGCTGCACAGAAGTCCGTAGCAGTCTGGTGAGGAGGCACCAGGCTCCTTTTCTCAGGCCAGGACCCTCTACTTTCACCCTAAGGACCTGCCAGAGTGATTTTTCTTGGCTCACTTGAGTGATTCTTCAGCTCCTAGTCCAGCAGCCCAAAGGCAGCAGCCACCTGACCTATGTCACTAAGAGGCCGCTTTGGTGGCCAAGTGGCTTGCTTTGTCTTAGCCCTCAGAGGGCCCTAGAAAGGCCGGGCAGGTTGCAAGGGCCTCTTGTGCTTTCAGGAGGAGGGACCAAAGAGGATAAAGGCCCAGCACGTGCGCTGGCCCAGCAGAACAACAGACCCTGGGGCTGGGGTGACAGGAGTCAGGTCCCCCAGGCTTCACAGGGTGGGGGCAGGGGGTGTGCCCAAATATGGGGAACAAAAGCCGGAAAAGGAGAGTGAGAGCTGGAGGGAGGGAGTAAAGGAGCCCGGGCGAGGAAGCAGAAATTAGGGGGTCTTAGATAAAAAAAAAAAA
>PVJX010004147.1:0-84903 GCA_004027295.1 Dolichotis patagonum | reverse complement strand
GATTTCCAAAACTGGGAAGAACGCAGGAACCAAGCTGGACTTCGAAGCAGCTGCTGGACTCCACCCTTATCTCTTCCCTCTGCCCCTGCTTCTTTCCCTTCGGACTAGTTTTCCCCCTTTGATTCTCAACCACCCCCCCTCCATCACAAACTTTAATGCATTTAATTTTGTCCTCACTGTGGGAAGCATATCCTGGGGAGATACATTTAATTTCGGCATTTCTAATCCCTTTCTCAGAGCCAGGCCCTGCTCCCCTTGGTACTCCCTGGAGGTGGCAGGAGGAAGGCGGGCCAGGCCACAGGAAGGGACACGGCTGGGATGCTCCAAGACTCCCCGCAGTCCAGCTGCCTTTCCAGCCTAAAGCTGGGCACCTGGGCCCAGGACAGAGCCCAGTGGGCTGAGGGGAGGCAGCTACATCTCTGTCTTTTCTGGCAGGGGCAGAAAGTGCAGAGCCAGGGTGCAGCAAAGGGAAAACAAGCAAAAAAGTGGAGAAAGGAGTGGGCACAAGCCAGGTGGCGGATGGGTCTATGCAGCAGTTCGCTTCTGCAGTCTGCTAGAAAGTCATCAGAACCTGCCTAGGTACACTCAAGAGGGGTGCTTATCAAGGAACCCGAGTTGACACCTATTCCCAGGCATAGCAGGCACTGCCTAGCTAAGAACCTGGTGGCCCCAGCCTGGCCAGCCAAAAAGGGGACCTGCAAGGGGATCCGCCAGGCGCCAGGCAAGCTGGCAGCGAAGGGAGCAGGCAAGCTGAAGGAGCTGAGATCCACAAGGAAGATTTATTGGGCAGATCAGATGCACAGAGGCGGCTAATGAAGCAAATCCCGAGATGGGTATCAGAGCAACTCCCCAAAAGTTTATTTGCCTTTAAATTTCCGCAGGGAGGCGGGAACCTTGTTTGAAGTGTAAATGCCCCTAGGTTGGGGGGTGGAAGGGCCACTTTGAAAACACCAGAGAGAAAAGGTTCATTTAGAGGCAGACTGGAAAAGCAACCAACCCTGACAGGTCGGAGCCGGCTTGTATTTGGGGTTGGGTTGTTTTCTTTCTTTCTCTTTCTTTTCCTCTTTCCTCTTTCCTCTTCATTCTTCTTTTTTTTCTTGCCTTTTTTATTTTTTTGTCTTTTGCTAAACTCTATTGAGGAAGAAAAGGAAAAGCAGGACAGAGAAAAGCAGAAGGAGATAGATGCCAGTGAGCAGAGAAAAACCTGCAGGCCAAGCCTTTCTGCTGGAGGCCTGGGAGAATGCAGAGCCCGGGCTAATAGGGCCTCCAAATTACCAAAGAGCACTGCTTCTCGACTCCATCCGCCCTGTCAGGGCTGGCCCTACGGGAAGGTGGCTGTCCCATTGCTCTAGGGTGACTTGGGACTGGACTGTCATGGAAAACTCTTTACTGCCAAGTGGGTCCATTCGACTAACAGGTGCATAAGCACAACTTTCAGCACATTTTGTGCACTGTGTCAGTCCCCTCTTCTACAAGACACAAAATTCTCTCTCTGGCCTGATATGTAAAAATGCCTGTGGTCCAAGCACACTGGCCATGGTGTATGTAATATAGGAGTGTATCTGTAGAGTTCTAGAAAAATCTGAACGTCTGTGTGAAGCAAGTGACTCTGCCCAGGTTCGTTCCTCCAGTGGCTCAGACTTAATTTACAGGATCACCAACATAGGGAGACACCGGACAGGGCCTCTTCTGAGGACCCTTCTTCCGTGCCTACGACCTGAGATCCTGGGTTAACTACCTTCCCGAAGCCCAAGGCTGTGTGCCAGCTGATAGCACCTGAGAGTACGCTCAGGCCTGGAGCCGCTCCCGTTAGGCTACAGGAGCTCTTTTCCTCTTTCACTCCCTACATGAAGTTAGTGCGTGTTTGTGGGGGTTGCGAGGCCAAAGCAAACCCGGGAGCGCCATCTGCAGGCATTGAGAGGCAGCGACTGACCTTCCAGAGGACCCTGCACCTTGGGCCTCCCTCCCAGGGGAATCTGCCCAGCTACCCCGGCGAAACAGAGGCGAGAGCGCGCAGGGTGCGCGCGTGGAGGCGAGGGTAGGGGGCAGATGGGGAATTGTTTTGTTTTCTTCCTAGAACTTACTGTGCTGTGACTTAGGCGAGTCGGGCTCAGGACGATCCGGGAGGGAGGGTAAATGCCCTGATCTCAGCGGACCCAGCCCCCCAAGCAGTGAGATGCTCAGAACCCCGGAAGGCTGAATCTGGTCCGAGACCCATGCCAGGAGGAAGGGTGCCCCGAAAACCAGGGTTCCAGATGCCCGGTAGGAGTCAGGCTGAATCCGGCTGAGTCAGGCAGGTGCGTGTGCCATGCTAGCTGCTGCCCAGGCTTTGGCCTGCAGGTCGGGAGCAGAAGTCCACGGTCCTCACCCCGCGGCGCCGGACTGCAGACCAGGGCCGAGGAAGTAAGCGCAACACAGCGCGGGCTTTGCCCAGGCGCCCTTCGCAGGCCCAGGGCAGGGGGAGGGAGTGAAGGAGGGAGAGAGTTAAAACATCAGCTGAAGTGCCAAGATGATTTATGAGACGAGGGAAAATATTTCATAAAGATCTCCCGGATATTCTGTACTTAACCAGTTAGGAGACAAAGGGCTGCTCCTACCTCGCACGTGCGAGCGGACCCGGCGCGGGCTGCGGAGGAGCGGAACCAGGCCGGCGTGCGGCGCCGCCCGCCCGCGCAACCCCGGACCGCAGAGCGGCAGCCGCGGCGCTCGGCGCGCTCGCCGGCCTCTTCTTCCCAGCCGGGAGAGCGCACCGGCCTCCCTCCCGCGTCCCTGCGCGCCGCCGGCCGCTCCGCGCCTCGCTCCGTGCCCCTCCGCTCCCCGAGGGTCCCGAAGCCCCTTCCCCGGGCTCCACCGCCTTCCGTCGGGTCCCACCCAGGCAGGTGGGTCCTCGCTGGAGTCTTGGCCTGGCGAGGGAGGCCCCGCTCCCAAGTGCGCGCAGGACGGCAGGGGACAACCTGGGGGTGCTTCGCCCTGGAGGGGGACCGGGATCCTCGGGCAGGAAGGCACCTGAGGGCAGAAGCCGAAAGGCAGGGCTGGGAGAGGGCGAGGGCGAGCCGGGGAGGAGCGAGGGCGACTCGGCGGCGCCGAGGGCAGAGCTGGGACGCGGGGCGCAGGCTAGGCCGGCACAGGTTTCTGCGGGCCGGCGAGGGGAGGGAGGCGCGAGGCGGGACCGCGAGCCCCGCTTCCGCGCACCGGGCCTCGCCGCTGCCGGAATATTCATTAGCCGGCCGCCCTTTATCCTTATCTAACGTTTATCTTATCGGCGAGTTTCGCTTCTCAGTGTAGTTCTAATCCCGGGCGCCCGGCCCTCCTCCCGGGCCCGCGCCCCCTCCTCCTCCCCGCCCCCTCCTGGCACCCGAGTGACAGGCGCGGGGCCCTCCTCGCCGAGCTCGGGCTCCGGCGCTGGCGAATCACAGAGTGGTGGAATCTATTGCCTTTGTCTGACAAGTCATCCATCTCCCGACGCGGGGAGGGGGTCTGGAGGGGCTCCGCAGCTTTTAGAGAGACACACGCCGGGAGCCGCGGCTCCAGTCTCCGGCCGAGGCTTCTCGAAGCCGCAGCCCACCCGGGCCAGCCCCGCGCAGCCGGCGCGCTCGGCTCCTCCTGCCCTCCGGCCTGCGCCGCGCGGCCCTTTCCGGGGCGGGGGTCGGCCGACTGCCCCTGCGGGCACTGCGGGCGGCCCGGGGACTGCTACTTCTCCAACTTCGCCAACTCGCCGCGCTCGGCGCGGCTGCGCTCCCCTCCCGGCGCCTTCTTCGACGGACACCGCGCGGATGACAGGGCGCCGGGGTCGCTGAGCGAGCCATGCGCCCCCGGAGTCCCCCGGCCAGGCCTGCCGCCCCGGGGCCGCACTGCTGACCGCCCGGCCCAGCGCCCCGACGGTGGGAAGTTGCGGCCGCCGCGGTTCGCGAGCCGCGTGGGCCCGGGAGTCCCGGCAGGGAGCGCAGCGCGGCGCCCCCGCCTCCGCCCCCGCGCCCCGCAGCAGCCGAGCGCCCGCTCACCTCCCTCCCCCACCGTCCCTCCCTTTTCTTCTCAAGTCCTGAAGTTGAGTTTGCGAGGCGACACGGCGGCGGCCGCGCTGCTCCCGCTCCTCTGTCTCCCCATGGATATGCACTGCAAAGCAGACCCCTTCTCCGCGATGCACCGTGAGTACCGCGCCCGGCCCCTGTCCCGCGTTCGGCCCTGCTTAGACCCAGTGCGGCCCGGTTCCCGCGCGCAGGTCCCATCTTGCAGGCCAGGAGGGGCTGGCTTCTCCGGACCCTCTGCTCTGCCTCTTTCCCTCGCCTGCCGCTTCTAGTGCCTCCAGCCTCTCTCCTGTCTGCCTTCCACCACCCTGCTCACCCCTCTGTCAGCCTTCCTTCTTCCCGTGCTGGTCATCACCTTTGCTCCTTGAACCTGCTTCTTCCTAGGTCATGGGGTCCACAGAGGGGTCGTGCCTGCCACCCAGCCCTAGCCGGTCTTTTGCCCTGGGCTTGAGGACTTTTCGGTCAGACAGTTTTCAGGCTGTTAGGTTGTGATCTCCTCCCTCCCCACCTCTCACCTTTCTCAAACTTAGAGTTGTGGGTTTCCAGGAGAAGACTCCTAGCCTGGGCCTGCTCAGGATAAGGACAGCTGTGATATGAGCATTCCGTGGGGTGCCCCCTTCTGACCCCGAGCTCTCAGCCTCTCTTAGCCCTTTCAGCTTGGGTTAGGCTTCTTGAGGGCTGCTTTGAAATATTCCTACTTTTTCTTTCCCATCTCCCCTGTCTCCTTTCCTTTCCCTTTGAGTTGGGGCACGGGGTTGGCAGGGTGCAGCAGGCATCTTTCCCTGCGTCTGCCCTAAGAGATGCTCTAAAAACAAAGAGAAGCCCAAGGAGAAATCAAACGGAGGGAGCAGCAGAGCAGCCCCCAGGAAGAGGCAGTGCCGCTCTCCAGCCTGCAGGCTCCCTGCCACCTCCTGGTGCCTGCAGAGGATTGGGTAGCTGCCCTGGCCAGGAGGTCAGCAAACAGCGGAAAAATGAGAGGGAAAGAACAAAAGAAAGACAAATGCCAACGCTGGGGAGCAAGGAAAGAAATCAAAACAAGGGGAAGGAAATCAAAGGAAGAAAATTGAAAGGATTTTACAGGAAAAAAAGAGACGGAGAGAAAGGAAGTAAAAAAAGAAGGAATTATTTTAATAAAATTTGGATTTATCTCATTCATGTTAGTTAATTCTTTACCTTGGAAAACTATTTGTGAGATTTTCAGCAGGCACTTAAGACAAAAATAGAGAGAGAAAGCAATAGAATTCTAAACGGAAACCCCTTCCCATCTGTAGATTAATATTAAGGATTATTTTGTAACTTTTCATAAGGAAACTTTTTAGACCTGGATCAAATCTGTGCTTAAAACGAGAGCGCAAGGAAGAAAAGGCTGTGTATTTCGCTATGCATGTACTTAGCTTTAAAGGGGACCTCTAAAAACTACTCCTGCGATAAACATGTTTCCCTAAATGATTTCCAAGCTCAGGGAGCCCGAGCTGGAAGCTTCGGCCGCCGCGGCTCTCCGCGGCCCGTGCGGGGAATCGTTCCTTTTCGGAGGGAGTCAGACTGGCCAGTACCTTGCCGCCCAGCCGCCCACTTCGCGGCCGGCGCCCGCTCTCGCCCTCCTGCGGATGGTGCCCGGGCCGCCGAGGCCGGGCGTCCGCGGAGCCACCTTGAAGCCCACAGGGCAGCGAGGCCGGCAGGAGGTGGTCGAGGCGGGCACAGCCACAGAGCGCGCGCAGCAGCCGCGGCCGGGCTGGCGGCGGCAGTGGCGCATTCGGGCCGACTCCGCGCGGCCGCAGACCATGGCCCTGGACCCCGCCAGTCCCCAGCCCTCAGACTGGGGCCGAAGGGCCGGGCCCGGAGCCCGGGGAGGCTGAATTATTCATCTTTAATCTGCCCGCAGCTGCCGCCTTTTCGTCCGGGTAACGCGAGTTCTCCCGGGGCCTAAATTATTGATAGTGGTGGTCAGGAGGGAGAGGAGGCAGGAGGAGGGGGCTGCCCACGCGGAGACTCGGGTGGGGGTCAAACTAAGAGGTCCTGGGCTCCCTGGCAGCAGCTCGGACGCCCCTCGCCAGGGGTTTCGCCCAAGCTCGCTCTCATCCTCCAGGAGATGGGAAGGAAACGGAGAGGACGCGCGATGTCCCGCGTTCGCCGAAACTCCGGGGCTGCGGGCCGGGGCTGCAGATTGCGGGCCAGGCCGGGCGCCAGAAGCCTGCAGGTGGATTGCTCCGTTACCGCGGAGGCAGGCTGGGCGCTGGGAAGCAGGACTGCTGGGCTGCTGTAGGCCAGGGAGCACCGGGCACCCGCCGCGCTCCAGCCTGGCATCGGGGCCGCCTGCTCCAAGGTCGGGAGCCCGGCGGGCGCGGATCGGAAACCAGCGCGCTCCTCTGCTCCAGGAGCCAGCGCGCCGGTGCCCGGCTTTCCTGGCGGCTGCGGAGGTCTGAGAGGTCAGGGGGACTCGAGCTGGCGTGGGCCGGCTGCGTAGGTCGTCTCCTCGGCCGGGAGGCTGGGCCGGGAGACATGGGCGGGACCGCGGGCCAGACCGGCTCGGTGGGCGGGCGGGAGAACCAAGCAGCTCGCGGTTCTGTTCGGTTGCTGCGGAGCCGCGGGCAGCGCCGCCTCAGCCTTGCCTCCGGTCCCGGCGGCGAGTGGAGCGGACCCCGAGCCCTCCTCTCCTGCGCTTTCTCCCCCCGCCCCAACCTGGCTTTCCCCCTGCGTTAGACGCTAGGGAGGTGAGAGGGAAATATGGCTCCCGAATAGCAAAAGATGAGAAACATCAAGGCAAGAAAAACTCCTGATCAAAACCAAATCAAACCAACAAAAACCCCACAGGAAAAGAGGTAGCGCCACAGCGACTGAAAACAAACACAAAGGAAGAGGTGTGGAGCTGAAGGGGGTGTGCGAGGACGTAGTCTGCTGTGCCAGGCTCAGCTAGGCAGAGTGAGGCTTGTGGCCCCCCGAACCATCAGCTTCCCAGCCCTGCACCCCAGCCTGCCCCTCCAGCGCCTCAGCACCTATCACTCCTCATGGCTCTTTCCTGCACCCGGCCCTTCCTCCCCTCTCTCCCGTACCCCTTCCCTGTCATTAACTCCTGGCACCTCTTCTCCCTTTCCTTTCTTTTCTCTCCAGGCTTCTCCATTCGTCTCTCACTTTTCCCCTGCAGATCGCAAGGGTCTCACTCGCATTCTTTGCCAGCCCTCTGCCCAGCATCTGGGCGCCTGCGTCTCTACCTGGTGGTTCTAACCCCTAATCTTCGCATACTGATCAGCCTACCACCATCTCCGCGAGTTCAGGGACCCGCCCCTCGGCCCTGCCTGCCCCCTTTACCAGTCCCAGGATTCCGACCCTGACTAATGGCTGGTCCCTGCTGTGTGTGGGGTGCTGTCTTTTTCTTGTCTCTCCCCAGCAGGGCACGGGGGTGTGAACCAGCTCGGGGGGGTGTTTGTGAACGGCCGGCCCCTACCCGACGTGGTGAGGCAGCGCATCGTGGAGCTGGCCCACCAGGGTGTGCGGCCCTGCGACATCTCCAGGCAGCTTCGGGTCAGCCATGGCTGTGTCAGCAAAATCCTGGGCAGGTGAGGGCCGGAGCTTTGGGGAGGCACCCTCTCTCCTTCCCTAGCAAGGAGTTGGCTAAAAGTTGAGGCACTGGGCAGGAGAGAGGGAAACTCTTCAGCTGGAGGTATCCAGACAGCTACTGAGTTTGGGAAGGGTGCTTACTTTGTGGCGGAAGAGCAGAGTCAGCCCAGTGCCCACCCTGCTCCAGGGCCCTGGAGGACTCCCACTCCCGGCATCAGAAGCTCTCTTTACAGTGGGTTATTGTGGTGGTGGTCTGAAAGTGCTATGTGGTGGGGCATGAAAGTAGACCCCAGAGGAGAGAGCACTGGACAGGCAAAAGGAGGGCACTGGTTCCCACAGGGGCCCCTGCAGAAGGCAGGAAAGGGCCGGAGGTGGCATTTCAGCCCCAGGCTTTCCTCCCAGGGGCACAGGTTTTGATGACTGTTGTGCGCCCAGCCCCTAGCGTGGCTGTCTCTCCCTGCCTTCCTCCTGATGTCCCTCACCTTAGCTTAGCACCCTCTGGAAGTTGGCTCAGCCACTCTGGCCCTTTTCCCTTCACACTGCTGCTTTAGGCGGGTGGGCGGGAGAGTGGCTCAGTGGCTTCGAAGCCTGCAGCACCCCCATCCCAACGCCAGCCACCACCTGCTTCCACTGATCCCGCCGGCTTCCCGGCGCAGGTACTACGAGACTGGCAGCATCAAGCCCGGTGTGATCGGTGGCTCTAAGCCTAAAGTGGCAACGCCCAAAGTGGTGGACAAGATTGCTGAATACAAGCGACAGAACCCAACCATGTTTGCTTGGGAGATCCGTGACCGGCTCCTGGCTGAGGGCATCTGCGACAACGACACAGTGCCCAGCGTCTCTTCCATCAACAGGTGAGCAAGCTCCCTGGGCCTGGGCAGCAGGACTCAGCTCCTGGCTCCTGCATGCTGGGGTCTCTTCCAGGACATAGGCTCTGCCCTTTGTCTGGCCTCAGCACTTTGGCAGGGAGAGGATACCTACAGGGTAGAGAGATGGACAGACAGAACTGTCTCCAGCTCAGTGCTGGGTATTCCCTGCCAGGCTTCTGCCCACTGGCATCCTGGAAATGAATCCAAGTGTTTGTGGTAATTAAGTTGCCAAGATTACACGCCTCAGGATCTAGTGACAATCATAGCCCATAGTGAAGCCTTTAAAATGACCAGTGTCTATTCATGGCTTCCAAACAGACTTCCCTCTCTTAGGGCATGCACCTATCTGGGGGCAGCCTCCAGTCCTGGCTCCCTTGCCCCTCACACAAGGCTTCCCTCCCAGGAGCCCCAGTTCTTCGAGCCAGCTCAGAACAAGATTCCGGGCCAGGACCACTGGCATCCAGGCTCCTGGAGCAAATGCCAACCACCAGCCAACCATTGCAGGGCATAGAGGAGCTGGACAAGGAGAGGGGTGCCGGGCAAGGGGGAGAACTGGGAACCTGAGAGTGAATTTTGTGGGATGCTCCACACAGCTAAGGTGCCGGTTTTGAGACTGAAATCTTTGCCCTGATGACAAGTTCAAGTACATGGAGTGACATAGGCCAGAGTCAGCTGGACATCCAGGGTAGTTAGGTTCCCAGAGCACTGCATGGTGCCCTCTGAGAGAATCCATGGGCACTCCCATGCAGGCACCCTGACTGCATGCCAGACACTTCTCTGGCACCTTTGAGCCTGTCTAAGGCTAGCGTGACCAGTTATGCTAGGAAGGTGGCCCTTGCTCTACAGAGCGCAAAGCAACAGGTGAACCAGGAGCCCAGGCTGGCTTCCTGATTGCAGAACTGTACAGCCCAACCATTGTAAGACACCCTGTGTAAGTCATGGCCTACCAGAGGCAAGTCCCCCCAGATGAGGAAAGGGCTGAGTCTCATACCATTATTTTTTGCACTCTTCATAACCTTGTTATTATCAGGAAACCAATAGCTCAGATGGTGCTTTTTTCTGCAACCGGCATCACTTATTACAGGTTTTTAAAAAAATAATTTTACAAATCATAGAAATTATCCCAAATCATCCTGAAAACGGCAAGTAAAATTAGCTGGTAGAATGTACCTTGGCTAAAAAAGATTCTCTCTGCCATACTTGCGCTGTAACATACTGTGAGGCAACCCCAGAAATTATCCCAGTGTGTGCCATCTGTATTAAAATGGTTATTCAGTTATGAATGGGGTAACATAATACTGATCAGCTAATTATGTACACTCTGGAACCCTCCAGCTCCCCAGACCCGGCTCAGCCAGGTTTGAAAACTTGTTAGTTTGACATTCAGACACCTTCCAGAGGAGCTGGAGAAAGATTCTGGTTTGGGAGAGGAATAAGGACTTCATATTTAAAAGCTGGGAGGAGGCTAGGGCAGGCATCTAGGAAGGTGGAAAGGGGAAGAGCGCTGCTTTTGGAGTCATCCTAGCCCCGCCTCTCAGCTGGTTACTGGTTGAAGTTGGGGTCATGTGTAGAGAGCATCTGGAGCCAGAGGTTGCTGGCTGAGGAGCAGTGTGCCCACGGGGACAGCATTCTGGAGAACATTGGAGAGAGGTGTTCACTGCCCGGGATAAGCTTCGGCAGCCTTTGGAGGACCCCAAGTCATCTGTAGCTGAGGCAGGTGGGGGGCAGCCTGGCCCATCACCCTTCGCTCTCTTTCCTCCCCACACACACCCCTCACTGACAGACCTGTTTTGGAGAGCTGCCTTAGACACAGTTTGGGGATATTTTATCCTGAAAAGCCACAGAGAACAGAGACAGGTGACTCCCGACCAAGCTCTAGAGACCATGAGCTGCACCCACTGGCACTGGGAGAAGTACCTGTGTGAGCCGCTGGGCAGATGAGTGCCGGGAAGGAACGGCCTCGGGTGACGGCTCCCACAGCTGCACAGGCCCTGCCGCCTGCGGAGGACAGACGCCTGCCCTGGCTGTGGAGAAGCAGTGCTCTGTGGGCAGGCGCGGCCACATTTGGAGAGGACATGGACCCCCAGCTGTGCTTCAGTGCCCGCTTGGTCAGCAGGGTGTGGTCATGCTGTCCGAGGTTTTGCTTCGGGCAGAGCCTCCCGTGGTTCATTTTAGGAAAGACTCTGTGGGGCACCCCATCGTTAGTGTGCTTCCTTCTCTGTTCTGGAAGGAAAGGTTCATGTGGGATGATGGGCACCTTGGAGCCTGTCTAAGGCTAACATGGCCAGTTATGCTAGGAAGTGGGCCCTTGCTCTGTTTTGAAAATTCCACTAGAGAGTTTCCTTACTACAGAAACCGTAGTGCAGCGGGAAATGGGGAGTTTCTGCGTTTGGAGCTTTGCTGTTGGTGAGGCATCCGTGTTCAGGTCCTTTCTAACGGTTGTGAGTCAGGGTGGCAGGAGCCCGTACTGGCAAAAGAGGAAGTCCACACGCTTACCCACCTGAGCTAAAGGTTTCATCTCTCCCCAAAACAGATGCTGTCGCCACACTGGAAATATGCTGTTATGGCTATAAACTAAATTGCTTTTTGTGCTTTAGAAACAGTTTTGGCACTTTCTGATCCTGTCTTGATAAAGGTTTGGCCAATGAAACTGCATTCTCATTAGCAAATCCTCCTACTGGTAGAACACCCCCGGGCCACAGGAGCAGGTCAGGAAGCCTCTCAAGACCATATCCAAAATCCCAAGAGCTGACTGTGTTAGCTTAGCGTGTGGAGTTTACATGAATCCTCCCCAGTACTGGGCAGCAATCACTGCACTGTGGGCTGCTGCTCAGGGAGCTGCTGTGGAGGGCAGGTACTTATGAACAAGTGACTCCAGATTGAACTTGGCGTGGGAATGGTCTGGAGCAGGAGAGATGGAGGAAGACTTGAGGTGCCAGAAGGGAGACAAGTCACCTAGATATGTGGCTGAGAAACTGACTGCACAGGCGGATTTTCTGCAATCTTCCTATTTGGCTGTTGCTCTGGACAGGGAGTTCTGCTCCTTTCAGAAAGCAGGACAAACTTCTGCAAAGTCTAGGGTAACCGAAGATCCCCCGAAGATGGCCTAGGGATGAGCTGCCGTCAGAGAGGCATCCCCTTCCAGACCTGCCCTACACTCCCCGCCCTCGGCTCTCTGGGATGAGCCCTTCCAGAGCCTGCTGCTCACGGTCACCTTCCCCTGGTCCTCTCCCTCAGCCTGGGTGCCTCCAAGTGGGCACGTGCCTTCTCCTAGCTGCAGCAAGGACTGCTCTGGACTAGGGTATATTTCCTTTTTCTGGAACTGCAGTTCCAGAAATCAGAGAAGGTTCTCTGATTTGGCTCTTGGGCTTGGCTTAGCCCGAGAGTGGATGGAGCAGTGGTGCTGCCTGCCACGTCTCTGTATCCATGTAGCTGCTCACTCTCTGGGCCCAGAGCCAGAGCAAGCTGATGACTCTACTGCAGAAGAAGCAGGACAGAACATTTGCTTTTGGACCCTGGGCTATGCAGACCAGAGCCAGAAATGGCAGTTCCTTGTCAGCTGTTTGCTGCCCAGTACCCTTGCTTGCCCCCCTTCCCCAGGCAGGGTTTCCTCTACAGGAGCTGTCCATCCTAGGAGGAGGCACGACTGTTGATCTTGTTTTTTCACTCAAGCTAGACTGCCCTCCTAAGGAGTCCATTTCTGTTTCCTCAGCAGTTTTAGCCTAGGCTTCTTGGCCAGTGGTCACACTGGTCTGCCTGCCTCCTGGGTGTATGGCTCGAGGGTGTCCAGACCACACAAAGACCTCAGGGAGGGTGGTGGCTTGGTGGCCCTGAGTTCCTGTCTCAGGTGGCAACTTTTGAGAAGAGGCAGACAAGAGGGCTTGTTCCCAACCAGAGCTCCAAGTGGGGTTTCCAAGTGGGAAATCCTAAATAAATAGGATTCCAACTGTCCAGAGAACTCAATAAAACAATCACACTAAATATGGCATAAATCTTGTGTCTGCACAGGTAACCTACTCAATTGCTTTTACTACTGCTCAAGCAGCCTCCATTTATTTCCATCCGTGGCCCGGGCAAAGGAGGCTGCATGGAGGGTGGTCTCCAGTGCAATCCTACACCCAGAGAGGTAACAATCAGCCCATACAGCCAGGGATTTCGATGGGAGCCCAGGAAGGGCCCATCTGTCTGCATGAAAACCAATCAATAACTCTGTAACCAGAGCCCTTGTCCCTGGAAACTGGACAACAGGACAGTTCAATACAGGGCTGTGAGGGGAATTGGCCAATTGAGGATGGGGCCAGGCAGGAGTGGACCCTGGAGAAGGGAAACAAGGGTGACTGGAGAAAGGGAGATAGGGGAGGCCGCGGACATGGCAGGGGAGGACAGTGGCTTCACACCTGTAGGTACAGGTGCAGACCTTTGGTACAGAGTAGACTCAGGGAATCAGAGGCAACTCAGGAAGTTGGGGTGGTGGGAACATATGTTTTGAAGCGCATTTGCCGAGCATTGTAGTGGTGGTAGGATGGCTTGCTTGCGTGCATGGTGGGATATACTTGTGGGCTGGACTATTAGTTTGGAGACAGAGTAGCAATAGTAGTAACTGATGCAGATCAACCGCACCCCCTGAAAAGCTGAACCCCCACGGACTGAGGCCCTGCTTCCCAGTTTCCCAGCATGACTAACAAGGGAACTCCTTAATCCGGGGGCACATTGTCTGCTCCCAGCACCCCAGATCTGCTTCTCTGGCTGCTTTCAGCATTGCCTGTCTGTCCCCAGCCCTGCCGTACTGCTCTGGAGCTGCACCGCTGTGGCACTGTGGTGGTACAGGCCTGTGAGCCCAGGACTCCAAGAAGCTGGGATAGAAGGGTCATTTAAGTTTAAGCTCAGCATGGGCAAACAAGATAGCAAGATCTCGTCTCGAGAAATGCAGCTCAGTGTGAAGGCCCTTGGTTAAATCCCCAGTACTGCTAACAAAACTAAAGAAAACCCATAGCTTTGGACCTGATTCTGTCCTGGCTGGCAGTCGACAGCCCCTGATCTATGTAACTCAACACACAAACCTCTGCTTTTGGCCAAAACGGTAGGAAGTACTTAGTGTGCTCGCAGGAGCTCCTTAGTGCAGAGGCTCCAGGGAAGGCAAGATAGGAGAGCAGAACCTCCTCCAGACCCACAAGGGGGTCTTGAGATGTGTGTATGTGGGGATGGGAGGTGGGGATGCAGACTGCAGGAGTGAGGAAGGTGAGAAGCTGAAAAGTGAAAGGGTGACAGGGTTGCTGCCACCGGAGCACGTGGCAGGGTGCAGACTGCAGCTACAGAGCTTTCGAGGTCAATGTTGATCCTGTTCCTCTGAGCCAAGGCATTTAGGGCCCTGCAAAGTCTTGGAAGGCAGCTGGTAGTGCAGGGTGGTAGGCACCCATGGAGAAGCCTGGTTGGCTAAAGGAGAAATGGGAGATCGGTCAGGGAGGAAGAAGATGGACACATTTCTGAGCAGGGGGTGGAGGCAGAGAAGTGGCACTGGGGGTAAAATCTCAGGGTCACAAGTTGTGCAGTGCTACCTGGCAGCTGGGGCACATGGCTGCAGGGCCCGTCAGTGTCAGGGCTGTGGCAGCATGGGTGCTGCAGGCCTGAGTGAGGAGCAGCAGGGGCCAAAAGGAAGAGAGGGTGGCCCTTGCTTCCAGGGTGTCTGCATTACCACCCTGCTACCCGGAGCCTTCGCTTGCTGCCTGGGATGCCCGGCTCTGCTGCCTCCGTCCCTCAGCCCTCCACAGTGATCTCCCTTGGTTGAGACGCAGGGCCAGAGAAATCCAGGGGCTATCTGGGCAGCTCCTGGCCTGGCAGGAGTTGAGGCAGCAGGCTAGAGAGGGACACACCTGGTAGGCACGGTGGCATCAACAAACCTGAGGGGAAGGCTGGAGAGACCTGGGAGAGCAGGCAGGGCGCAGAGACCCCAGAACTCAAACAGAGGAAGTCAGTGCAGGGGATAAGCTCCCTGACCCGGGTGCTCCCCCTGGACCCGCATCGTGTGTGGCTCTGGCTGCCCAGCTCATATCTGGCAGTCCCCGGTGCTCTGTTGGCATCTCATCTGGGAGGGGCTGGTGAACATGTGTGCAGGAACATGTGTGGCTGAGTGAGCTGGCTACGCACAGGTGGTCCAGCTGTCCTGGCCTTCATGCCCGGGACACTGCTCCCACGGCTTGGGAGTCAGATGCTGCCGCTCACTCAGGATTCTCACTGAGGGGACAGTGTGGCTCCTGCCCAGAGGCCCTGTGCCCACTGGAGCCTGTGCGTTGAGGGGGGTTTGTTATCCAGAGGGTGCAGAGTAGAAAGGACCACAGACGCTGTGGTAGGTAAGGGCCAGCTCGTGTCCAGCACAGGCCCCAGTGCAGTCAGTCTGCTGGTGCACGAGTGTCTGGAGGTATGACCACAGAGAAGTGCGCGTTTGCTCTGTGGGAAGTTGTGTGTGATGACCGGAGTGGTGGGCACGTGTAAACCACGCGAGGAGATCCAGTGGCAGTCTCTTCCTTTTTGTTTACCTGTGTTGGAAAAGCAAGTGCATGTTTAGCTGGGGTCAGAGGCCAGTGTGGTGATCTCCTGTCACCTGCAGAGTGGGCACCCCCAGTTTATCCCCCCCCCTCCATCACCACTCAGATCAGCTGGCTGAGGACAGGAGACCAATCTCAGCAGACCTGAATTAAAGAGTGAGGAGAACTGGATGAGACAGGGAGGATCATGCTTACTCAAGGGACCCGCTAGGCTGAGGTTTCATGTTCCTGCTTCTCCAAGGACCCTGGATGTCTGGCCTCCCGGACAGGTAGAGGGAAGCAGGCGCCCTGGGGCTGGGACTCTGAAGCCTTCCAGCCAGACTTGGAGGCTCAGCGCTCAGTCACCAGCCCCGGCCAGTTCCTCCTGTCTCACACCAGCCCTGGCCACCCTCCCTGCACACAGCATCTGCTGCTTCCCCCACCCTCGCTTCCCCTTGGCTTGGCTCTGCTGGCCCCAGGGAGACAGTGGAAGGTCACACAGACTCCTTAGGGGATGACCTCCCAGGATCGGGACAAAAAAAGTTGAGAGAAATTCATTTCATGGCCAGTGACTGCTTAGGAAAGGTGATTCCAGCGTACCGACGTGATAAATGTTAACTGAGCATTAATCGCATTAAAGAGGGCCCTATAAACTTTTCATTTCTAATTAAATTCATCCAGCGATCCTGCCCAAGTGAGTACTCTAGGCCTTTGTTTATGTGGAAAATTAAAATGCAAATACAATGGGATTTATCTCTAGGAGTGGTATGATGGGCTGGCCTCTAGGCTACTGGTCTCCGGGCTGTCAGGTCAGGTAACTGCTTCTCTGCAGGTGCTGTCCCCTGATGACTGAGTCCCATGTGAAGAGAGAGGCCAGTTAGGGATGTGGAACAGATATGGAAAGGATGAGAGAAGGAGAAAAGGCAGTAACAGCAGAGGAATACAGGAGGCAGTGCCCCCACATACACACACACAAACCAACTGGGCCTCTTGGGGACTGGATCCCCAAAACCTGGTGTGCGGACAGTGCCCTAAGCCTTCTCTGCAGCTCCGAGATGAGGGTGTGTGGAGGGAGAACTTGGAGGGGTGTCCTGTGGGCACATGCAAGCCTGCTGCTAGGATTGAGCAGCCATTCACAGGGAGGGGCTGCAGCCTGGATTTACCCCCAGCAGTTTGAGGGTCAGCGCTGTCCACACCAGGCCTTTGCCGGGCTTGTCCTGCCCATGCCAAGTGGCACGGACACAGGGCAGTGGAGCGTAGAAGCACAGGCTGGGGAGGACGTCGCGCATGCACGCCCGCATGCACGCAGCCTTCTCACACGTAGGGAGAGCCGGGTGTTCATAAGAAGAAACAAATGTCCCTTGCAAGGAATCCTTTAGTGCCACGATCCCTTTGATAAGAGTGATAACCTAAATGCAATTAAATGGAACGATCTAAAGTCCCTATTTACTAAAACATAAATTAAATTGAGAGGAAAGGAAACCTGGGAAAGAAAAATCATTTTGGTGTATTAGTCAGAGACACTGAAAGATAGCTATGCTGCTGTACCAGTAATCCAGTTGTAAGCAGTATTAAAACACAGGGAGAGAAAAGATGTGGAAGCAGGAGGGACAAGAGAAGACAGAGTGTGTCCACAAAGCCACAAACTGGATCTGCATCCAGTTTTGCACAGTCGGCAGCGTGGACTGGTGGACTGGCAGTTGGTAGAGACAGCCAGGGCCCGGGCACTCAGGCATCGAAAGCATCAGTGTGGAGAGGGTGGGCTAGTTGCACGAACTGTGGGTGGACTGCTGGCTCTGCCGGACCTGGGGTTGGTCATCACTCTGCTGTGCCGGGATCTGGTTGGTTCAGGTCTGTAGACAGTCAAGGGTAGAGCTGTGTGTGGTTTTAAAGGTCTGTAAGTACATGAGTCTCTTGTGAACTGGATCCATATTCCAGTGCATCTTGAAGGTAGTAACCCCTTCCCAGAGGGACACTTGCCTGGCTGACTTCGAATAGCTCTCCCCCATCCTCTGGGGTCTGTTTTATTCTGGGTTATTCTTCTCCTCTGTAGTGTTCACTTATGTGTCTTGGAAATGCATGAGCACCTGCTGACAAACAGGTTAATGACCATGGCAACTCCCAAACATCTGGATAGAAACCAAAAATCTTAGTCAATCATCTCAAAGGTTGTCCCTATGATGCCAAAGATCTGGTGATTTAGAAACATCCACCTAATTGATTGGATTTCTCCATTTTCATCCAGGCACAGAGTCGACACATTGGGAAACATTTGTTTCCAGAGAAAAATATTCTTGGAAACACGGTTTGAGTTAGAGTGGTGTTTGATGATGCATTTGGGTCTGAGTTCCCATGGTAGAGAGGCTGGGCTGGGCTGGTGGCGAGGGCAGAGATGCCTACATGAGCAGGGTCCAGGGCCCTCTTCCTTCCCCAAGTGCTGGTCAGGAGGGAGGTGGCTCCATCCAAGTAAATGCAGGCTTTCCACTGGGCTGGTTTCCCTTGGGAAGTTCACTTTGCCATCTTAAGGAAAAAAGTCAGGTTCTCGATAGATATGGCTGTTCGTTTATTTTTCATTTATCTGATCAGAAAAGCTTTAGCAAACACCTACCATGTGCTGGGAAATCCACATCAATATGTGTGGCGTAGTACAAAGCTAGAGGGAGGCTGTGGAGATGAACTGTCGGACTTTGCATCCGGGCCTCCCTACACCTGGCTGCAGGGTTATAGACCAACCTCATAGCCCCTGCAGACCCCGTTTCTCCACTCTTGTAACACAGGGGCAATTGCATGGGGCTTACCTAGGTTCTCTTGAGGGTTACATGAGCCAATCCAGGTAAACCTACTTGGAATTGCACCTGGCAGATATTAAGGGCTCCATAAAGGTTAGTTATTCTTACTGCAATAGTAATCTTCAAATTTGTGTTTATTATGTGTCTATGTCAAGGTGTATACATAAACATTGAAATCTCTTAAATAAAACAGCTTGAAGAGCTAAAAAGATATCTTTGAGCAGAGTTGTGTAGATGAACAGCAGGGAGCATGACAGCGTCTTCAGGGCTCTGCGAGGTTTAGGGAAGGAGTCTGCTCTCTGTATTTTCCAAGAAAAAACATCTCTGTAACTGTTCTGTGATCACTGAACAGCATTAGTTTGTGCACTTTGTAAACCCAGCCTCTCTCTCCCTCCCTCTTTCCTGTGTGTGTGGGTGTGCCTGCACCTGAGCACACGTGTGTGTGTGTGTGTGTGTGTGTGTGTGTGTACTAGTGCACACCCCTGCTCTAGAATGAGCCTGCTGTTCCTTGAGGAGCTGAAGGTTGGCATTTTCCAGGCTTCATGGCATTTTCATGGTTGTGGTGCTTTGCATTTTGTAGCTTCTTTGTAAAGATAAAATGAAATGGTAGTGGGGTAAACTCCTCCTGTGATAGGTTTGAAGGTTCCTTTGATTCTTAAATGTCACAGAGTATGAGAGGCAAGAGAGAGAACAAGAAGAGGTAGGGAAGGGAGGAAAAAATGAAAATGAGACAGAGAGGAGGAGGGAGCTGTGAGCAAGTATTGGACAAATTGAAACCACTCCGTGGCCGTGGTCTGCATGTCTGGATATTCCCAGGAAGCACGGGTGTTTGATAATCATGGTAGCCACTTCTATTGCTGAGGGAAAGCGACTTAAGAAGGAAATTTAAGAAGTAAAGTTTTCTTTGGGCTTAATGTAGCCAGCGCACATGTGAAAGTAGCTGGATAGCAATACAGACTATTTACCCTGTGCCTCAGAAGAGCAAAGAAGCGTACAGGGCCGTGCTCGGTGACAGTGTGCCTCCATCCTCACGGGAGACCCCATGGACCAAAGCAAAGGTCTAGTCTCATTTTGCCTAAAGTTTTCCCTGCCCTGTTGACTTAATTCAGTGACCATGTCCAACTCAGTGACCTTGACACCCACTTACCGGCAGCTTGCCTGTCACTCCTCACTCTTCTTAGTTGCCAACTGTAGTACCCACACCTGCTACTCCTTGCTTACATGCATTAGCTGCTGAAGGTCCAGATTTTTTTTTTCATTAGAAAGGAAAATTTTAATAAGCTAAATGGGAATCCTGAGAGCTCGGTCATCCTCCAAGTTTGTTTGTTTATTTTCCAGAGTGTAAAACTCGTGAGGGCTGCCATCTTCCTTTGTGCCTGTGCATCCCCACAGAGCTGGCTGCTACCTCGGGGTGGCGATGGGCAATGGGGTCTCTGTCAACCTCTGCCTCTGCACAAATGGACCAGCAGCTAAGGAAGGAGCTGCCCCCAGCCCATGCT
This sequence comes from Dolichotis patagonum, assembly GCA_004027295.1. Classification (NCBI taxonomy): domain Eukaryota; kingdom Metazoa; phylum Chordata; class Mammalia; order Rodentia; family Caviidae; genus Dolichotis; species Dolichotis patagonum. Next base: position 65,645 of record PVJX010004147.1, on the reverse strand, counting down.
GCCTGCCAGCATCACACACATGCACACACACCTTGATTGATTGATTGATCTCAGACAGTCTCACCATGTAGTTCAGGCTGGCCTTGAACTCACTCATATAGCCCACATTGGCCTCAAACTTGTGGTAAGCCTCCTGCCTCTGCCTCTGGAGTGCTGGGAGTACAGGTGTGCACCACCATGCCTGGCCAATTCTTGGATTCTGAGGTAGCACACTCTATGTGTATTAGCCCATCATGGCTGCTGTATGTAATAAACCCTTATATTCATCACCACCATCATTACAAGCATAGCTGACCAGTGCTGACTGCAGTAGAAGCTACTAGAAGCATGTTTTGTGTACTGATTGATATAAGCCCCGTGAATAACCCCACAGAACATTACAGGATTGCTCATAGATAAGGCAACTGACACGCAGAAAAGTTAAATAACTTAAGCAAGGTCCCAGGTTTTGAACCCATGCTTACTGGCTGTGAAACCCAGGGTCCCAAATGTTTGGACCCAGGGAAGTACAGGCGTGTCTGCTGTCTCAGAGACGTCACATGTTTTGTAGTCTTGTGGCTAACTAGGAATTCATATTTTACCTAAAAGCACAGATCAAGGCCCCCACACCCTGGTAGATGGTCACAGCACTGCTTGTACCTGCAATCAGCTGTGGTCATGACCTCGTGTGGCTGCTTCTGCAATATGTCATCAGGGAGCCCTGGGAAGGAAGGAAGGGCAGTTTTGGGCCAGTGCCGCCAAGTGGAGAGGGCAGGGACTCTGGGAGCTAGAGTTCGTGTTGTCCCCGCTGGGCTGGGGGCATCTGCTCCCATGCACCCTCCGCTGGCACTCACTGGGATCTGAACAGGCGCAGGCATTGCCCTGGGCCTCCGCTCCCCGGATGAGGTAGGTGCAGGGAGGGTAGCCAGGCCCCACGTGGTGGAGTCAGAACTGTTCAAGGTGCAGTGAAGAAGACTAAATGTACATTTAATCATCAGGAAGAGAGTGTCATGCATCTCTGGAATCCCCACACCCCCCACCTCTCCACCCCCTCCAAATGACTGGCCAGAGTGAGCCAAAAAGTCAGAGGATGGACCCTGTCACTCACAAGCACACCGAGAGGGCTATTACAGCAACTCCCAAATCTTACACCATCACCGGATCCGACTTCATTGCTCAGCTGCGTCACCAAGGAGACACCCATTGACCAATCTCTGAGATGGACATTATGAATAAAAGGTGCAGATATGATCAATGAACACAATCACTCAAAGCTGAAGCACAGGCTCTGCCTCTAAACAATACTCAAATTCCTACAGCTCAGTGTCACACAAAGTGCAAGCACCTTGAGGACACAATGCCAAAAAACAGCAAGTCCCAGACTGCAGCCAGAATGCGTCAGCATGGCGTGGTCCACAGTGACGCACAGCACGGTCCCACTGCCTACCCCTAGGCACAGCCGTGCACGAAGGCTGAAATCAGGCAGCCACTGGCACAGAGGCACAGCCAGCATTGCAACACGGGGCCTGCTGCACACCCAGGGTGCTGCCCCAGCCTGTTCTGCCTCTGGGGCAGGTGGACAACTCCAGCCACCCCCTCCAATGAGGCTCGGGGCTCTTGTTGCTAGTGAGAGAGTAAACTGTCCCCTGAGCCTGCTTCCTGAGACAGGACAAATCAACTCTCTCCCGGCCGGGGTTTAATAAGACTTGGGTGTTATGGAAAATGACAGAGCTCCAGGGAGGAAGGAGGGGTGGGGTAGAGGCGCCTGCCAGGCTGGGTACAGGAATTCCCCTCCGACTCCAGCCTCTGTGGCCATTCCTGAGTGGAGGCCTTCTCGCTGGGTGTTCACTGAGTATCGATTCAGTCTGCAAGCAATTTTAATATTTCTTCAGGGACTTTCCAGCAACAGCACAAGTCATTAATTCACCCTCCCAAATTGCTTATTCAATAGCAGGAACATGGCTCCTGAATAAAGTCCCAGAATTTATGTGACTTGCACGAGTCAGGAGGTCAAACAACTGTTATGGAGTGAAGTTAAAAATCCAAATAAAATATTGACACTTTTTTGGGGAGGGGGAAGGAGTAAGCCAAGGTATTTAAAATAGGTTTTTGTTGCAATGCCCCCAGGATAGAGAATGGAAGGAGACTGAAGACAAGTTGGAGTTTATAAAATCAATGGAATTTATTGCACATCTACTTGGCATTTAATAATTCTCTCATTTCCACATCCCCCTCCCCATCCTGTCCTGGCCATAGACAAGAGATACCCAGGTATACAAATGCACATTTATGTGCATCAACGCCGGTGCACCGACAATGCGAAAATGTGGCTGTGATGTAAGACTCAGACACCCTGAGAAGGGAACAGAGGTGGGTGTAGAGCCTCCCTGTGACTTACATATGCAACAGAAATAGGCATAATTCAGCAGATATTCATGAAAGACACTTGTGTAAATATCTTCACTGTTATAAATCTTGGATCGGTGCATTAAAGAAGCATGATATAAGTACACTAATCGTAGAAATAGTTTCTAAAAGCATAGAAACTGAGAGGCATATCTACATGTAGTATTGTTATATTGTGCACATGATTTAAAAGTTATGACTTATTTGTAATAAAGCATATTTATCAGATAAATTGGCACATGGGAGAAGGTAAGCATGTTAAGAATTAAAGCTATATATGATCTCTGCTAATTGTCTGCTTATATATTTGCTCAGCTGTCCAGATCATGGATGTGAAAAAACTAAAAAGAATTTGTTCATGCTGGGAGTGGTGGTATGTGCCCATAATCCCAGCATTCAGGAGGCTGAGGCAAAAGGATCACTTGTGAGTTCAAAGCCAGCCTGAACTATACAGCAAAACCCTGTCTCAAAAAGACAAAAAAAAATTTATTCATGCTCAAGTAGGTAACAAACACCAAAATATTAATATAAGTAATATTAATACAAAAATGTCAGCAGAAGTCATGTCTTTCAGCCCTCAGAAGCTAGTCTCAGGTCTGCATCGGAAGCATGGTCCCAGTGCTACTAAGCATGTGACCTGGGGCAAGTTGCTTACCCTTTCTGTTGTCTCACAGGTAAAGGAGAGAGGATGCTTATTTGACAGGGTTGTAGTTAGGATCGGAAGAGAGAATGCATTTTACTGCAATGCCTGTCATACAATGAATATGAAATAAATGATAGTTATTAGTTTACTACTATTTTATGCTGCTTTTCAGCTGGGGCTTAGCGTCTCCTGGATTCTACCATCTGTTCTTGATGTGACTGGCTTATTCTACATGGTGGTTAGCAGCACAGGTTCTGCAGTGAGACAGCCAGTTTTAAGTACCGTCCCTGGGTATAGTGCAGTGGTATGCTGGCCTGTTACTTAACAGCCGTGTGACCCAAGGCAAGTTGTAGAACCTCTCTGAGCCTCAGCTGCCACCTCGGTAGAGCAGGACAACAGTCTTCATAGGTAGTTATGAGAATTAAGTGATCTATGGAAGCGCTCAGCACAGTTGCTGGTACATAGCGAGCGTATGTTATTGATAATAAAAATCTTTACTTGTTACTCAACAGATACTAGTTACTTATGTTACTTATGTTGTGATGGGCCTGGGCACCAGGTGATGAGAAACACTGATGCGGCACCTGCGCTGGTAGAGCCTGAGGTCCAGCAGGGACTCATGTGAACTGAGGAGGCAGAGGCAGTGCCAGCTCTGCGCCGGACTCGGGAGGGAAGAGGGGCAGGCGGGCACAGGTGGGAAGCTTGGGGAGAGCAAGATGGCTGGTTTCAAAGGCCAGCCCAAGGGACTGTGCGTGTTCCCTGTAAGTAGCAGGAGAGGATCACAGGGTGTAGCCACACCACACTCTTTCAGGAGGCAGAGCAGGGCTGGTGGGCTGTTTCCAAACGCTGGAGTAGCTAACTGGGCGACAGACGGCAGGGCTGAGGCAGGGCAGCCAGGCTGTCACTAGCGGCTTCTACGTCTGCTGCCTCGGCAGAGGTGGACATCCCACACCTGTGGGGGCTGGGAAGGGGCTTGGTTTCGGCAGTGAGTCCACAGCTGCACCTGTTTACCATCATGTGGGGAACCCCCAGGCGGGACCGTGGGGCCACCCTGACTCTAGCGGGAGCCCTGACAGATGAGGCCAGGGTGGTGGTGAGAGGAGCTAGTCTGGTCACGCTCTGAGCTTGGCACGCACTGCGGACTGGTTTCCAAATGGTTAGTTAAACACATTGCCCCTTAATTTTTAAACCTATGCATATCTTGAAGTTAAATCAATCCATATGCTTTCCATTCATCATATAAACCATCACTATTGCCCCCTTGGGCCAGCCCCGTGGCCCATCCAGCCTGGTAAATTGTCTCTGCCCTGAGCTCCTGGGGAGGCCTGGTGGGAAGATAATCACCTCAGTGCTGGTTTTAGAGGACTAAGTCAATGCATCAGACATGGCCGGTACCCTAGAAACTGCTGTGAACTTGCCATCCGGGGATGTATGAAGACTAAAGTGATTTTTATTTTTAACCTCTGGCTTAGTTTCACAGAGAAACTAGTAATTTCTTGAATTTGGGTGACGGTCAGTTGGAGTCAGAGTAGGCAAACGAAGAAAAGTGTGGACTGATGGAGGGGCTCTTCCTGACCTCCCCGAGGCCTCCTCAACGTCTCTTAAAGGACCCCTGTGTACTGACACGTGTCGGCTTGTGCTTCCCTCCCAGCTTAAGCAAGTCTTCTCATTGGAGTGTTCAGAAAAGAAACTCTAATTCAGAAGGTCACAGGAGGGGATCGGGGCTTTGCGTTTTAGTAGATACCCTAGAGGATTCTAATGCAGGTAGTGCAAGGACAGTAGTTTGAAAATATCTTTCTGCAAAATGTTTATGAGGCTCTCATTTCTTGGAGGTTTCCCCTCCTTTAGCTCTGAGGCTTGAACCCAGGGCCTTGCACATGCTAGGCCCAGCCATCATTTCTTGGGATTTAATTGTGACTTCCAAGAGGCAACAAGGAAGTAAACTTCAGTCCCTCTGATTCATCAAATCAAGACAGATTTTTCCCATGCCAGGGCTCTCTGTTGACTTTAACATAAGCAGGCTACCCCAGGACGATTTAGGGTGATTTGTACATCTTCACACATGTGTTTAGTAGACACTTGATATCTTTCTTCTAAGGCCTTCTGAGCAAGTGTGACCAGGTTGGGGTCAGCCTGCCATGTCTCTGGGGAGTAACTGCACAGTTGGGAAAGAAGTTTGTTCTAGGTAGCCAGATGTGATTGGTTGATTGACCATTTCTTCTCTGTCTTTATTACTTTTTAATGGTACTGAAGATTGAACCCAGGGCTTTCACACTGATCTGTGTCCTCAGCCCTTTTTTATTTCCTATTTTGAGAACAGATCACTAAGTCTCCGAATTTCTCAGATTAAGCTCCAACTTCTGCCTCCTAGAATGCTGGGATTATGGACGGGGTTTATGGAGACACACGTACATGCTTACGTGGGACCCTGGGTACACATACTGTCAGTAGCTGGTTGAAGTAGATATCACTCCCTTTATCTGGTGAGGAACTCTGGGGTTCCAGAGAATTCCTTATCCTTCTTTTCACACAACATGGAACTGGAAACGGACCCCAGGAGCTTAGATTCTGGGCTTCTGGACACGTTTTCCGGCATACAAGTATAACCTAGTGATTAAAGGTATGGGCCCTGGGGCAGTCCCTTGAATTCAAAGCCTAGATTTGGAATTTATGAAATGAATGACTTTGGGCAAGTTATAGCATTCCTTATCTACAAAATGAGCTACTGAGAGAACGAAGTAAAATGCTCGTTGGAAGCACTGAGAACATTGCTTAGCACATAGCAAGCACTCAGTAGACAGTGGCTGTTGCTATGGGGACCTCAGCTGAAGGACAAGTCTTAGACATCCTGAACAGCCCAGTTCTGGAAGTGCAGCCTTCGTATCCTTCCCAAGGTGAGCTGTCTGAGGTCACCTCAATGCTAATAGGACCTCCCCTGTCTCCACCTCAAGGGGTGTTTTTGCACACCATTTGTTATCATATAATATTATGCAATATAATATCGTACATAACATAATATGATGGGTAGGTTAACTTGGAAACCCCGCGGCAGACCGTGGATGGATGGATAGATGAATAGATACATTTGTACTAAGTATACATACATTATATCATTCTATTGATTTGTAAAAAGTTCCTGGTCTGCCTGGCTGTAATGAGATTTTTGAACTTTGCGTGGCGATCAATGAGAGGAATATTATTGGCCTGGAGAATTGATATACCTGCTCTTGGTGGCTTGTTCTGCTCCCAGGCTGCCCCGGCCCCCCAGGTGTACGATTCCAGCAGACACTTAACCTTTTTTACAGTGTCATCAGGCTAAAAGGAATCTAATAGTGACACAGGACTTGTGCTCAGCACTCTGCCACTATTGCTTTCCTGTCACAAATAATTTATAGCCTTCTATTTCCATCCTGAGTCTGCACCCCAGCCCTGCCTCCCGCTTCCCCCAGCTCCCAGGAATCAATAAACTCACACAGCCACAGTGGGACTTCAGGGTGCAAGGAGATGGACACACAGACAAAGGGTCAGAGAAAGACAGAGAGGGAGAGAGAGAGAGAGAGAGAGAGAGAGAGAGAGAGAGAGAGAGAGAGAAGGAAGCACAGAGGAAGGAATGCAAGAGGGAAGAGGCAGAGAGTGGAAGTAGAGGAGGAGTTGGGGTCCTCGGCCTGTACTTTCTTGGGAGGCTGAGTGCCTTCTCTCTGGGAGACTCTTACAGAGCAGGGAGACCTCTGCGGTCCCAAGGTAGTGAGAGGGGGCCTCCTGGGTTTTTAACCAAAGAGGCAGCAACCTCTCCATCCATGTCTGCTTCACCATCCTTTGCTCTAGAGCCTGCCACCCCGTGCCATTGTTTGTATCCTTTCTGGAGCCTTCTCACGAGCCCCAAGTAGGACTTGGTCCAATACCCAGTCTGTCTCCTCCAGTCTTTATGTGTGATCTCTCCCTGGCATGGCTCTGGCTGCTTCCTGTATGTCCAGTGCTCTTTCCAGCATCTCAGTAGCCCCAGCATTGACCAAGCCAGGCCATATTGAGGGGAGGACTCCTGCCTACACCAGGCTCCGCCCCTAAACTGAAAGCAGCCAGCCCCCCCTGGGGGGGGGTCACATAGGAATACAATGCTAGTGGGCTTCACTGAGCCAACCATCAAACTGGTCATTTCTATGTAGTATCCCACTGAATCCTCACTGTAAGTCCCGGGAAGTTCAGAATAGCATTATCTTGTTCTATAGATGAGGGAACAAATCACCAAAGTTTCCCAGGCAGTAAGTAGTGGAGCTGGGATCCAACTTGGGAAGGCTGAGGCCAGAGCCCAGAGCTCCAACTCCCTCTACTATTCTCACACCCTTTCGTACGAGAGAGTCTGAGAGCCTGGGAGCCCCGTGCTGGGCACAGGCCTTCCCCTGGGAAGGGCAGGCTCTCCTCTGACATGGGGAGAAAGAGCACCCTGTGGAAGAAGCTTGCTGGGGCGGGAAATGGAGAGCAGCACCAGCCTTCCATGAAAATGCAGGGTAACAAGCACCCAGGTAGGGACGTGATGTCCAGGACCATACGTGGGGATTTGACCTCTGTCTGGGGCCACGGAGGACATAGGTGTGTCTGGCCAATTTGTGGGGCCAAGCGTGCAGATGGGGTGGGGAAGGAATGTGGGAAGCAGCATAGGCCAGTGTTTATCCTCAGTAACTGTTTGCCGCATGCTCCGGGCCCTCAGTGGAAGGCCCACGAGCTCACAGTTGTATGCAGGGTGCGGGTGTCCATGGGTGACCATCAGGCCTCCAAGAGCCCAGTTCTGAAATTCCCTGTGATCCCCTCTGGGATGTGGGAGTGCCTACTGCCCAGAGTCCTGGGTGGACACAAGAGCATGTGTAACTTGCAGCAGGTGCCCTGCCCAGCTCCACTCACATGCACCAGCAAGCCGCTGTCAGGAAATAGTGATTTTCCATCACTTGCTGCCTCAGCTAAATCTGCAACAGTGCCCCAGGGGTCAGAGGCTCTGGGTAACAAAGACAGAAACTCTGGGAGCTGTCCAGTTATCTGTCCCACCCTGCCCCAGCCCAGTGCTCTCTTGGTCCAGAGCCCACGCCCTTAAGCAGAGACCCGGAGCTTGCGCTGCCAGTGATCAGAACAGGTGCTCTGCGCAGCTCAGGACTCTTCCAGACTCTTACAGATGAGTCTCTACTGCTCTCAGGTAGTGTTTGATGTTTCCCATGATGCTTGTGCTCCAAACTTTCTCCTCAACTCTTCAAAGATGGCTCCACTTTCTGCTTTCCTGAGAGTTAAAAGCTGCAGAAGCTGTTTGTGTGTGGGAGCGGGGGTGGGAAGGGAGGGTGCTGGGGATAGAACCATTGGGTCCTCATTGAACCTCAGTAAGTCCTTAAATTGCCAAGGATGGACTCAAACTTCCGGTCCTCTTGCCTTAGCTTCCCAGCACCCTGACTGTCTAAGTGTGCGCTGCCAGCTTAGAGGAGCCTATTGCAAAAGCTCCTCTGCAGTCTTCAGCCCGCTGGAAACCGCGCTGTCCCTGGCCACCGCCCTGTGCACTCCATCTGCCCCCTCTGACTCTGCTCTCCACTGGTTCTTCTTCCTCAGCCTCCAAACCCACCCAGGTCCCTGCTGCCCTGGAGCACCCTTGCTCCACTCGGCCAGGTCTGTCCTTGACTCACACGCCAACCTCTGTTGGTCACCCCGACCCTTGTCCTGCCTGGCTCTAGCTGCCACTCTGCTGGGACTGTCCTCCTGAGGTCGTGGCTCCCAGATCTCCCAGCCCTGCAGCTTGTGTTCCTCTTCTCTTCATCAGTGCTCGTGTCTACTACATGACGTTTCTGGTCTCTGAGGAGTCAGTCCTTGTGCATAACACAGCTTCATTCTTCATCATCCTCTCAACTCCTTCATCTCTTGGTCCCTTTCCCATTTGAGAGAGATTTACTGCATCTTTCTGCTGCTTATTTTGCTCTTTACTTATATTTTGGATTTCCCACATAAGAGAAGCCATGTGATTTTGAAGCTTGTGTGTCTGATTTAGTTCACATTATGTTTTCCTATAAATGATTCCTCATTTTCTTTATGGCCAAGTAGTCCTCATCACCCCATTTTGTGTAAACCCCACACTTTCTTTATCCATTCATCTCTTGTGTTCTTCTTAATAGCTTGCTCTCTGTGACTTGGGTGAGACCACTCTGTACATACAGGTTCTGCTGCATCCACGCCTGTGGCCTCTGGGTCCTCTCAACACGCCTGTCCAGAACATCTCCTTGGCCCCTCTTTGCTGTGCCAGCTGATATCTATGTGTCATGCCTGGCTGTGTCCACTTCACGTGCTGCATGTGTATGACCCACAGCACAACTTTCCCAAAAACCAGTCACCTCCCCATCGCCTATACCATGACATGGGATGGAGGTTTCACAGCCACAGTTAACCCCCAGTAGTAGTCAAACCTGACCATTTTGCCTGAATAATGTCTTGCAAATTGTTTCTCTCCTTCCCTGAGTCCAGCTCTTTACCTACACTCCCTGGACACTGTTTCCTGGGACCAGTTTGCTCAGGGCTCCTTTAATTTGAGGCAGTGCTCTGGTTTAAGATGCCCTAAGCCCTGCTTTAGGAGGAAGGAGACTAGACCCAGACTCTGCCCTGAGCCTCAGCGTGAGCTTCAGTGAGTTGTGTAACCCTCAGTGGTCTTGCTTTTCAACCTACGGAATGAGGACAATAGAACCTACTTTGCAGGTTATTGTGAGAGTCAAGAGGAGTGTATATCAATCATATAGCGCGTACATCGTATTGACACATAATAGGTGTTCAGCAAGTGGGGAACAGTTCTTTTCATTATTGCAGCTGGTTTGCAGATTTGCTGCCTCTTGCCTGCATGCCACGTCCCTGGCAGGCTGTGAGGCCTGAGCCCTGAGCGTCCAGCTCACATGGCCCCATGCTAGACCTCTGTTCCCTGGCCCCTGCCCACACTGCTGCCCTCTCCCTTGTCTGCTTATCTCAGAACCATGTCACTCCTACTGGAGAAAGAGACCCTAGTGGTCCAGCCCCTTGCTTTAGATTTGAAGAAACTGAAGCACAAAGAAGTTGAATGAAGAGCCAAAGGCTGTGGGGTCTCCCGATGGCAGATGCAGAATGGGGTACAGGGCCCTGCCACACAGTGGGAACCCTCTCTGCTGTGCTTCTCTGCGCCTCAATGCTGCTTCAGAGCTCTGCCAAGCCCCGTCCTCAATGACCTTCCCAGATCTCCTATTTGTGCATCCTGTGCCACTGACCACCTGCGCTCTGCCCCTTCTTAGCTCTACTTGGGTGTGAGCCCCACCTCCATGCTCCAGGACTGGCAGGCAGGGGCCTCAGCCCTCCTGCCAGCAGGTTCTTCGGCCAATCAGTCAGAGCTTCGTTGGCTCACAGCTGGCAGCGCACCCAGCCTGCTAAGGTGCACCTGGCTTGCGTCTTCCCTGGGAAGGAGCAGTGCTGCTGGAAAGGCGGTGGGTGCGGGGCAGAGGGAGCATTCTCGAGCCTGGCTCCGGTGTGGACCTTGCACATCACTAAGCCCTAGGTTTCCGGCATCCCTGGAAGCCAGGCTCCTCCCAGCTGTGCAGTGTGTGGTTTGGCCTCTGCCCTCTGCGCACCAACCTCCTCCGTAAAGAAGCTGTGTCTGAGAAAGGCCCTCTGATAAGGAGGCCATCGAGCCAGCTGCCATGCAGGGCCAGGGTGTAGCTTGTTTCGGAGCAGAGCGGGCCCAGGAGGTTGTGTAAGACCTGACTGTGGCAGAGGACCACATGTGGTGTTGGAGCCTTGGCGACAAGAGTGTCGCCTGGGCCCTGCGCTTCGTCCTGCTCTCCCTAGTTCATGGGAAAGCACCCCTCTCCCTTCAAATCTGGAGGAGCCAGCTCCAAAAAGATCTCCAGACCTAGGAAGTCCTTGCACCCAGGGGGGCATGTGTGTGGTTTAGGAAGGAAAGGCGAAGAACCAGTCTCCTCGTCTCAAAACAAGAGAAGAGGCTGTGTTCCACTGGGCCTGCCGCCCACCCCTGCTGCCAAAACTCAAGCTACAATTCAGATGACACACAGGCGGGACCGAGTGCCAAGCAGCGGCTCCGCCCAGAGCTCACAGTGAAGGCAGGCATGCAGAGGGCAGGACGCTGAGGACAGTGCTGAGGCCAAGTGGGATGTGCACGTGGTGTGTGACATTGTGTGGTGCCATTGCAGGATCATCCGGACCAAAGTTCAGCAGCCTTTCCACCCAACACCAGACGGGGCTGGGACAGGAGTGAGTGCCCCTGGCCACACCATCGGTAAGAGGGCTCAGGGAATGTGGGAGGCTGGCCCTGTCCAGAGAAAGCCCCGGGGACCATCCGCTCCACCAAGGCCCAGGGTCCCCATGCTTCCAGTCTGTCTTTTCCCAGAGCTCCTAGAATCATGGTCCTCCTGAATGCGATTACTCCCAGTAGCCCATCTCTGCCTCTCTGGTTTCTGCTGTACGTTAGTATCTCTTTCTATCTTTTTAAATCAACAGTTTTCTTTTAACATTTCTTCTTGGCCAGGGATTTAGCTCAGCAACATAAGTACCTGCCTGGCAAGTACACCGTCATGAGTTCGATCCCCGGTACCAATAAAACCCCACCATTTTTTCTTCTTATTCTTTCCTGTCTTTTGTTTTATCAAATTCAATCTCCTTATCTGATCTTCTTTCCTGCATATCTAGTCTTTTACTCTTTTTTTTTTTTTTTTTTTTTTTTTTTTTTGGCCTTTTTGAGACAGGATCTCACTATGCAGTTCAGACTGGACTTGAGCTCACTTTGTAACCCAGGCTGCTCTTGAACTTGCAATGATCCTCCTGCCTTGGCCTCCCAAGTTCTGGGATTATAGGAGTGCGCCATTGTGCCCAAGTTTCCCCTTCAAAAAAAATTTTTTTTAAATTATCTTTCTCCCCTCTTCCCCTTCCTTTGTCTTTCTTTGGTCTGCCTCTCCATTTCTCTCCTCTCCTCTCTCATATATGGCTCTGAATCTGTCCTTCTCCTCTCTTTTCTCTCCTGTGTGGCCTCCTTGCTCTTGACCTGTCGTGATCTCCATAATTGCCTCATCTATGATGGGGCTCTCTGCCTCTCTCTGGCCATGCTCAGGTCTCTCCTAGTCCCGCCCAGGCCTGCTCCGGGCTCACACAGGCTGACTTCTCTTTGGCCTAAGGGTACTCAGTGACACTGCACCCATAGCTGAGGCCTGGGGTCTAAGGGGCTGAGATGTGATTAAACTTTTCCTGCTGCCCCTCTTAGCCACCATCCCCTTTGCTCTTGACCAGCAGGAAGTGGAAGTGGCTGGCCCAGCCCTCCTGAAATTGGCAGGTGCTCTTGTTTCCCAGGCCTAGGTTACAGTGTGTCCTGGGATCAAGGTGGGGCCAGGCAGTACCAAGCTGGCACAGTGAATGGGCTTAGTGGTCCATGCCCTGGGAGGAAGCCTAGGACCTTCCCTTGTGAATTCAAGAGGAGACACTCCCAAGAGAGCTGCAGCACCAGGAGCAACCTGCACCTCTCAGAGAACCTGAGAGGTCTCTAAACTACAAGTGTTAAAGGCTTTCCTCAGGTGCCCTCAGAGCTGTGCTTTCCAGATCGCTGCCGAGGCTCAGTTGGGAGAGTCAGCCTCGGTGCAGAGGAGGCCTGGGCCGGCAGATCCCACTCACTGTGGGGCTGGACAGAGTGAGAGGGACTCAGCGTATGTGGCAGTGTGATCCCCTCGGATCTCGGGGCAGAAGGGGCGTGTGTGGACTGGCTCTGTTCCAGCCTTGGGGCTTGGCCTGTAATCAAAACTGCTGTCCTTACAGTGTCTCCTCCTTACTCTTGTCCAGTTCCCAGCACAGCCTCCCCTCCTGTCTCCAGCGCCTCCAATGACCCGGTGGGATCCTACTCCATCAATGGGATCCTGGGGATTCCTCGCTCCAACGGGGAGAAGAGGAAACGTGATGAAGGTAGGAGGAGGGAAGAGGTCTGGCTTCCCCTTCGCGCGCTTTGTCCCTGGGCTTGGAGCTCCGGTTTCTGCTGGCCTTGCAGCTGCTCTCTTGGGAGATCAGTTTTAGTGGCAAAGCTCAAGTCCCCCCACTGCCCTGCTGGCTCCTGGAGAGAGGAGGGAGGCTGCTGGTGGGGCTACCAGCTTCACCATCTGCTCAGCCCGAAGGCCTCACCTTCCACTGGGACTCACCCCCGGCTAGCCCAGCAGGGTGCCAGGAGAAGAGGCACGGCCATTTACCATGGGAAGGTTTTAGAGGCCAGGTGAACAACTGGTCTCTGACCCAAGGGTAAAAGGCCAGCCCGCTATGTCCTCACCTGATCCCAGCCATCTGAAGACAAAGGGCGATGTCGCGTGTAACTGACTGGCGTCCTCTCCCACGAACACTCAGGGAGCTGGGCACGGGGCCTTTCTGGACACTGCTTCTCCGTGAGAGCAGACTCTACATGTGTGTGCTTCCTGCTGGCCTTCACCCTGCTTCCCCTCAAGGGCGGCCAGGCTGTTAGCTGGGCGCTAAGGGAATAAGGAATGCAGGGGAGGTGGTGGGACGAGCTTGGACAAGGTGTTCCTCAAATTCGATGACGTTGAGGGGTCCCATGGGGACTACCTGGTTCCCTCTGGTGCATGAAGCCAGCACCGCACTGGCAGACTCAGCCAAACAGACTGAGGTATCTGAGACCTGCTTTCTGCCTCGATTCTCTCGTGGTCCCCCTCCCGGGGAAAGGAGTAGTCTGCTGTCCTTAGCAGGATGTGGCATCTGGTGAAACAGAACCCCATAAAGGGAGTGACTAGAGCCTGTTAGCCCGGGACAGTCTTGGTTCACACCTGTTGTCTCTGCATCTTGGCCAGCAGCAACTTTCACTTTCCAGAGCGAGTTGTGGGGTGGTAGGTCCTACAGTCACGCCAAGCCCAGTTGAGCCCTTGTTGGGGAAATTGTAAGGCAGTAAAGAGCGGAGAAGAGGGACAAAGCCAAGGGTTGTGGGGCCACACTGAGGATCCCCGGGGCCCATGCAGAAGGAAGAGCGCTGAATCTTGGCCTCCAGTGCAAGGGACAGAGTGTAGGCGAGGCCTCGGCCTGGCAAGACAGTGATGACCTGGCTCTGGCCTCCTTCCAGAAGCCCTAATGGCCTCGTTTTGCAGAGAAACAGCTTGTCTGGCTCTATTTCTCCTTCTTCCAAAATATCCAAACCCATTTGGCTGCCACGGCCTTTGCCACTCACTAAATTTCATTGTGGTTGTTTTGGCGGCAGCCCCTGATGGGCAGGGGGAGGCTTTGTGAAAGGCCCTAAGTCCAAACTGTCCCTGGGGCTTCCCCTACTGCGGCTCAGCCAAGCTCCCTGGCACCCTGAGAGCTTTGGTGGAGGCTGCCTCAAACCCTAAGGGCTTCTCTTCATTCACCTGCATTGTTTAGACTGTGATAGAGCCAGGAGTCCAGGGAAGCCAGAGAAGCCTCTCTGTCCTCCCCCACTGGCCCAACATAGGGCCACTTCTGCCTTCCACTGCCTGAGTCCTGACGGGTGAGCCGAAAGGGAGACCAGGGGTGGCGGGCACTAGCCTGAGGCCATGGCCACCCAGGGCAGGGCCTGGCAGGCCCAGGTCTCCTTCCTGAGCAGTTGCTCACTGCATTGTCTTGAGTCGGTTCCATTCAGGGAAGCTTCCTGCACGTCAGCAGCAAGGCTCAGTGGAGGAGATTCCCAAGCAGAACAAATACGGCTCTTGGCCTTAAGGAGCTTACAGTCTAATGGGGCGTGTAAAGCACTGAGCCACAGTGCAGAAAGCCCCGTCAGACACCATTCTTGATGGACATCTGGCCACGGGCCCTGGAGCGTCTCTGAGGAGGGGCCCTGGTGTGGAACAACCAAGACAATGGCAGCCTGAAATTCTATCTGACATCATGACCTTGTGACCAGAAGGACCTGTGGCCAGCAGCGCAGGGTAGCTTTGCCAGGGACGTATGGGCAGGAGGAAAGTGGCAGAGTTAAGGCTGAATAGATGGGTCAGGTTTGCAGGAGAGCAGGCCAGGACTGGGCCAGGGAAGGAGGGTGGAAGTTTTGGTTGAGTTTTGGTTGTTGGTTTTTGGTTTCCCCTAAAAGCAAGAGTAGCCTCTGAAGAGGTCTGGACAGCATGGCAGCAGGGAGTCACTGAGGTCTGCAAGGGAGGGTCATGGGGCCTCAAAAGTTTCCTGTCACTGCTGGGCCCAGCCAGGTGGTAAGAAGGACCAGAGGCCCTGCTTGGATTGTGAGGCTTCTCCTGTCCTGGCTACCCTTCCCCTTGACCAGCCCCGGGCTGCATGGAGCTGTCCTTGTTCTAACAACCAGGCTCAGGAGGAAGACAGCTCTCTCTGACCATTGCTTCACGGGACCTAGGTAGTAAGAGACAGAGGAGAGAGGAGGGGAGAGAAGAGAGCAAAGGTAGAACTGCAGGAACCCTCCTCCCCTCCCCCTACTCCATGCCTCCAAGCAGCCAGGCCCAGTTTGCATTAGGAAACAGCTCAGATGATTAAGAATAGGGAGATAATTATGTGTCAAGATGATGTAGCCCAACTCTGCAGTCAGGCCAAGGTAGCACAGCAGCTGGCAGGCCCATCGGTTGCAGGAGGCGGCCTTGGGCACAGGCTACAGGGACACCTAGCTGTGTCCTTCAACTCTTGGGCCAGGATTGCAGGGCAAAGAGAAGCCGACTTGAAGGACTTCTAGTGCAGGGGTGGGACAGGGGATGCATGGCCAGGGGCTTGGCCCTAAAGAGAGTGGCAGGCCAGAGGGAGGAGGACTTCAGCTGTCTCCACCATCTGGCTCTCTTGTGGCCTCGGGCTCTGGCAGCCCTATGAAAGTGTCATACCCTGAGGGCAAGACGGGCACTTCTCTGCCCTCTGGGAAACGGCTCCAAGTTCTGCCTCTGGGGACAGCATGGCCTATCCCTCCACTCTAACAGGGTCACAGTGGTGGGCATTAGCGAGGACGATCACCACAGTGTGTGCTGGCATTAGTGGAGACGACCTCAGCAGTAGTTACTGGTGTTCACAGCCATAATACCCAGAGCACTGGCGTCAGCACTCAGCGTATTCTCAGCATTCTGAGTATCGGCAGCAGTCGTATCTGTGGGGATTTGTATTCGTGAAGAGCGCTCAGCTGTTCCCCAGGGGGAAAACTGACAGTGATCACAGTCTGCTTGAGACTCCTTGCCATTCCCTGGTCTGTGAGAGTGGGAAAACCCCAGACTTCCCTTGGAGAAATAGCTTCACCTTCTTCCCAGGAGCACGGGCGTGCCCGGAAGGAGGTAGGCTAGGGAAAGATGAGCAAGTCATGTCCCGAAGCATCCAGAAGGCAGGCTGTGCACCAGTCGCCGTCCTTTCCCTTGCAAAATCTTCTCTTCTTAGCTACAGTTCTGGCTGGGTAAACTAGGGCTGGTTTCCCTGACACAGACAGGACACTGGTTCCCTGAATGTTCATGCCCTGGAGATCTGTGCTGCCCTAGCCATAGTCTGCTAAAAAACTAAAATCCAGGCTGGACATGTGGGCCAGTGATAGAGTGCTTGCCTAGCATGCATGAAACCCTGGGTTCCATCTTCAGTGTGACAAAGAAACAAAACTCCTAAGTCCTTTGCCTTCTCCCTATTGATTTTGACCGCAGCCCAGAGCATCACTGTCCTTTGGCAAGGTGTTGGAGTGCAGAGCAGTTACATAACTTGTCCCAAACCCAAATGAAGTCATGTGGTCAGAGGCTATGGACCTGTGTGAGGGGTGTGCTGGTATCGCCCTCTGATGTGTGGGACTTCAGGGGCTGTGATTTTGCATTTCATTAATTATGTGTACAATGAATTGTGCAGTTGAATAGTACCAGGCTGGTGCAGTTGTGCATTTGTAGGCAGGGCAGGTTGTATGGCTGAAAATGGCCCAGTCCTGTCACTGTCTTTAATAGCTCCCTTCTGCTTCTGTAACTGGAAGAAGCAGTTTATTTCCTCATTTAGTTTCCCATAGAAGTCCCCAAGAGTGTTGCTCAGGTTGGACTTGGAGCAAATGAGGGGAATAAGCTGTGGAAATAAGCAGTACCTGCCCTTGTCTTGGCCCCCTGGATTGAGGTGAGAGCAGGCTGCAGAGAAGGGTTGGTTGCTTCCTACAGGCAGAGAGCAGGAGGGCGGTGCAGCCCCAGGAGCTGGCTGAGATGGACAGAGTGGCTCAGCATGGCAGAGCGAGTCCCACTCGCTAGCTGTGTGACCTTGGCAGGTCACTTTGTTTGTATCACTTGGTCTTCTGCTATATAAGGTGGACGTGGTAGCAGCCCTTCCTCCACGAGAACATTGGAAAAGAGCCCTTAGTGTGGAGCTAGCCATACTGGAAGGTGGAGCGGGTGCCTGTGGGTGAGAAAGCCTAACACTAGGTTAGATTCCTCGAGGAAATGAGGTTGAGGTAAGTTGCATGGTGCAGGCTCTCTACCCTTGGTGCTGTCCTTGTGCCTATGGTGACCTTCCCGATGCTGGCATAAGCTAGCCTGGAGACCAGTGCAGCCATCCTCACCTCTATGCTTGGGAAAAACTTCACCCATCTCTCCCTGTTCATTTGCTCCTTGGTTGCCCATTGGGCCACATATGATCCATGCACCTCACAGATGTTGTCTCTATATATGAGTAAACAGAAGAGTCCCTTCTTTCTCCAGTAGAGGCACATGCCCTCTGTCCATCTATCCATTCCTGCTCTCACACACAAGCTCGTCTCTTTGCCTTGGAAAATGTATGCTTGTTTTATGGACTTACATGTAATTTTCCCCACGGTTTGTGCACATGTGAGTATATGCATATTCTGCCCCCTGAAGTCTTTGGGTGTAGGGGTGCAGAATGTCCAGCATTGGGGATACCTGCATTTTTCTAGATAGTGTACAGACTTGGAGAGAACCAGTGTGACCACGTGCACACCCACAGGCACCAGTGACCAGGAAGAACTGAGCCAGGCCTGAGCGTGGCCAGGATATGTGGTCCCCAGAGGACCCCTCACCCTAGTCCACTGGCAAGCTGCCTGCAGGAAGCTGGGGCTGGGAACTCTTCACTCAGGCTGTGTGGGCTCTGATAGGCACCTGGCTCCGTGTTCTACTCACCTGTCTTTCAGGATCTCTCAATGTTTGCCTGTCTCTCATCTGCTCCAGCCAAGGCCTCACTGATGCTGTCCACATTAGAGGTGCAAATTTGCATCTGGTCTGGACTTCAAGCGGTGTGAGGGTCCAGGGAACACATTGTGGGGCTCAAGGGGAGCAAGTAGCCTGGAAGTAGAGGTTAGAGGCCGTCCAGAGAGAGGCTTCTTACAGAGGGCAGAAAGGGGACAACGGCTCAGGCTCCAGTGGGGCACTCAAGAGGCCAACAGAGCCTTGGGGGGCCGAATGGCTCCCCTGTGGGCCGCCGAGGGAGTCTGGGGCTGAGGCCCTGCTGGCCCTGCGGGTCAGGCGCTCAGAGGATGGGGCAGATTTTCCAGCCCTTGGAAAAACAAAGAGTAGATCAGGTAGTAAAACAAAAGCAAAGGAGACCTGGAAGCACCTGACAGCCCTAATTCATCACGGCCCAAGTTTTTTCCTGTGTTCCCATTATATTTGTTTGTAAAAGTGGAAATCAATTTTGAAGGTAATTTTCTGGAAAGAATGGAAGGGAGGTGGGAGGGCCGGATAAGGCAGAGATGGTAAAAGGAAAAATTTAGGCCAGGCACAGCCCAGGGGCAGCTCTTGGCAAGGTGAAAGAAAATTGCATATTCAATCTCCATCCATGAATCTCCCTCACTGCTGCCCGCCTCCTGCTTGAAAACAATGAAGGCTTTTTCCCAACGCTGGGCAGGGCCTGGGTATCAGCCTCACTTTAACTTCAGGGTCATTAATTCCCTGATTATTGAAGGAGAAGAGAGGGTTGCAGCAGCGACCATTCCAAATGCACCCCCACATGATCTGGCGTGGCGGGTGGTTGGGGGGCAGCCGGGGTGCGGCAGGGTAGTGTTTCTGGAGCCTGGGCCAGGGGGAGTGGGGGAGCCACCTGGCCTGGGGGGCAGGAAGCCAGGGGGAGGATGGAAGCAGCAGTCATTACCGCATACCTCTGTTGTGTTGTTATTGCAAATTAAAAGTAGCATGTTCCACTCCACAGCGATCTTTGGGGAGGGAGGGGCTCCGAGGGAGGTGGGGGATCTTATCATTGCTTCTTCAGCAGACCAGCCATGGTGTCACCGTGTGAGGTGACATTTGAATTTACAATTCCGCTGAGAAAAGCCATTAATTCACAAATTAACATTTCTCCCTCTCCCTCTCTCTTTAACACTCTCTCCCTTTCTCACATGGATGTGCAAGCAATTGAAAAGACAAAGGAAATAGCCTTAAGGAAGAGACTTTACTGCTAGTCTGTCTGTGCTGAGATTGCTCCCCCTGCTTCCAGATAGATAAACCAATTACCTGAGCAGCTCTGCTCCTGGCCCTGCGATCCCCTCCTTTTGTAGGCTGCCTCCGTGGCCGGATTTCACTCAGCGTGCGTCTCATTAATGGACAGCAGGCCCGCCTTGGTTACCAAGCTCTCCTCCTGGACAGGGCCGGCCTGGGCTGGCGTTCAGAGGTACCGCCCAGAGCCCAAGACTGACTTTCTAGTGGCCTTTGGCCCCAAGTAGAGGCTGGAGGAACCAGAGAGGAGCTGGTGGTTTTGCGGAGTCCTCACTGCTGTAGTGGAGTAGGATGCACAGCGAGGGATGACTCAAAGGCCCAGGGGACGCGGCCGTGCTGTCTGAACACAGTGACGGTGTGGTGCCAGTTCCTTTCTGCAGTCCAGAGGTGGGCACAGCCCTGCGTGGTTCACCTCCTAATCCTCACCAACACTCACCCTCTGAGTCGCCCCGCAGGTAGCACGGCAGGCCTCCTTGTCCACGGGAGACCGGGCACGAGCACTGTGATAGCACTCAGCCCAGGCATGCTTTGTTTCTTCCCTTTATGCACAGGTATATGATAAAATGTAATTTATAGATAGGCACAATAAGAGATGAGCAGCAATAACTAATCATAAAATAGTATAATTATAGCAATATATTGATATTGTGACATTAATCTGGTAACCAAGACAGCTACAAGTGACTACCAGTGCAGCACAGAACAAGAGGGTGATTGTACATGGGGCGGGGCAGAGGAGGGTACGGGATTTTGTCACACTACTCGGAAAAGTGTGCCATTTGAAATTTGTGAATTGCTTGTTTCTGGAACACCCCACTTAATATTTCAGACTGCGGTTGACCACAGCTCACTGAAACCACAGAAGCAAAACCTCAGAGGGGGGTAGGGTGCTTTGTGGCTCCTTGATGAGATTACACATGATACCATCCCAGTTCCACACTCAGTGCACCCTGCAGCTGCGTACTGTACATCGCAGACACTGCCCCTCGGGACAAGGCCTATGAAATTCTAGAGAGCAAAGGGATAGAGGCGAGTGCCTGGGTTTAACTGCAGAGTTCGGCCTGTGGTCATTTTCCAACTTATATTCAAAGCTGGCTCATGTCCACTCACTCCAGTTTAAGAGAAACTTAGGGTTCAAAGGTCAGCATTCACTGAGGCATCAGACAAAGAAGCCAAGTGAAGAATGCAGGGTCTCAGTCACCGTGGTATCTTTCTAGCACTGGGGAAATGAGGCTGCTTGTACCTGGGGGGGATTTCCTGTCTTAGTTGGAGTGCCCTTTTAATCACACTCTGGGCGATGTTGGCCCTATGCCTGGTGGCTGGCAACCGTGTCACTCGACAAGGTGGACGTAGGTCTCGTTGCTGCCGCATCAGGACCTGTGCTGTGGCTCTGCCTAGGTGGCTGACACAGCATCGAGTGCACCTGTCAATCCCTGTGTTTCTAGGAGAGGCAGTGGCCGAATCATTAGCTGTCTTCCCCTCCCAGCTTGGTCATGCTGTTGTGGGTGAAATGGGTTGTTCAAGGAAGTGTTTTTCAAGTTTTCCAGCAAAAGACATGTATTTTTCACATAGGTCCAGAAAACCAGACTGGCTAGCTGCACCCCAGGAGAGCGTGTGCAGGTTTGCTGCGGAGGGGCTGGCTGTGTCCCCCATCCTTGGGCATGGGCAACTTTCCCGAAGGACTGGGTATTCTTTCTCCGCCCCTCCCATGTGGGCACCTAGCAGCAGTTTGTCATGTCTGAGTCCCAATTTTGATCTTCCCTTGTCAACTGCCTTCTAGTCCTGCGTGTAGACACCTTCTCCTTCCCCTCCCAGCAAGGGCACAAGCAAGAAATCTACTGCCTCAGCTCTGCCCTTCTCCTGGCGGAGGCTGTAGATGAAGCAGGAGGAGCCAGGCCAGGAGCTGTCCCCAGCCTACCACTGTGCCTCCTTGATGCCTCCTTTCTGCAGCCCAGCTTGGGCAACAGGAAGGAGAGCAGAAAGCTGTCATGGGGACCCCTCCAGAAACGCGTTTTAGAGAGAATGGAGGCTTTGGGAGACCCAGGATGGCTGCCTGCAGGGCATGGAGTTCTCCTGGATACCTGGGCTGTGGAGCCCTGGGAAGGACCTGGCTCCCTCGGGGCCCTCTGGGACCCTCCCTCTCTTCCCTTGGGGGTGGGAAAGCCTGGAGGGCTGAGGGAGGGTGGGGCCTGGCACAGGGGCTGGGAGGCAGCCACCAGCCTGAGCTGCCGCAGAGCCAGTAATTCAAACCATCCTGACCCTCCAGTGAACTCAGGCCTGCTGACCTTGGCAGCCCCGAAAGAGCGGCCTCCCAGACCTCAACCTCGCAGGCATGCGCGTTGCCCCTCTCCTGGAGCCTGCATCCAGCCTCCAGGTGGCCCCTCCGCTGGCCATCCCTCCCTGAGGCCACCTGCCCACCTCCAAGCATCTTTTGTGCCATCTCCACTGGAGACAGACTGTGGGCATCTCCTGGGTGTGCCCAGGCTGGACCCTTATCCCTTCCCTTCTCTACAGCCCCAGGCCTCACTTTTGAGGAGGTCTGACAGGGTGTGTGTGTGTGCATGTGTGCGTGTGTGTGTGTGCGTGTGTGTGTGTGTGTGTGTGTGTGTGTAAGTCTGGGTACACACAGGAGCAAGGGTGGACTGGCAGAGTGGTGAAGTGGAGGGAAGACCAGCCAGAGGAATGCAGCCCCAAGAACCT
The DNA here is from genome assembly GCA_004027295.1 of Dolichotis patagonum. Classification (NCBI taxonomy): domain Eukaryota; kingdom Metazoa; phylum Chordata; class Mammalia; order Rodentia; family Caviidae; genus Dolichotis; species Dolichotis patagonum. The sequence continues at coordinate 43,544 of PVJX010004147.1, read as the reverse complement.
GCATTACAGTCAGTGCAGTCTAAGAGGCGTGCTGTACTCTGCCCAGCAGCCCTCAGAGCAGGCAGCCTGGCTGGAGAGCAGTGCGTCCATGCAGAGGGAGGCTGCACACTCACCCCCTCGCTAGCGCACACATCACCCAGGTCTGGGGAACATGGGGGAGAAAAGCATGAAGGGAGGAGTGCAGCAAAGGCCTTTCCTTCAGGGTGGAACATGCCTCTGCTGGGACAGAAAGCAAGGAGAACTTAGTTCTCGCCTCCCCCTGAGAACTTCACATTTCTACTCAGATTCCTCAGGAGCTGGGACAGAGGACAGCAGAGGTGGAGTCAGGCAAGGCAGGGTGCAGAGGACAGAGAGGGCAGGTGGAGAGGAGGACAGGCAAGGGTCACCCATGGTGGGGGTGTCCTGAGCAGCCGAGATGCCAGGCAAAGGGTGGGGAACCCGCCTGGCCGGCCTGCCGAGTCCCCTGGGCCCTCTGTGCCCAACCCACAGTCCCCTCCCTTTATTGGCTCTGCTGATAGTGTTGATTTGCATGTCAGGCAAAGCCTTGCTACACACAGAAAGAAAACCCCAGCCGAGGCAGTGTGGCAGTGTCAGCTCTCGCTGTTGTTCGACAGTGTAAAATTAAATTAATAAAGCCCCCAACACAGGAAAACATAACAGGAAATTAATGGCCTTTACTGTCGCTCTGATGCAGTCATTTGCAACCCTGCTTTCCGCACCAAAGACTTCATAAATGCAAGCAGTTTCTCTAAACAAGCATACTTAGGGCGGCCTAGTATGTAATTTTTCGCCTTGCTTGTGTCCTTTGAGCTAACAAAGCCCCCTTCCCTCCTGGCTGGAGAGCTTCCTAACTAGTTCTAGCCCTGGCTGGAAGCCGGGGGAGGGGGCAGCACCAGGCAGAAGGCCTATGCCTTCCTGAGAGCCCAAGGAGGACGGAGGAGGCCTGTGTCCCAGCAGAGATGCACAGCAAGCCTGCCTGCCCATGGTCAGGCCAGCAGGGAGGCTGGTCACCCAGGACACTGCCCGTCCCGGTCAGGACCCACCGTGTCCCTTCCTACTGCCAAGGCCTTCACCTCCCTTTCCCTGGTCTGTACCCATTTGGCATCCTTTAATTCTTCACACATGGAACACACATTGGGCTGGCTGTGCCTTGGCAGTAGGTAGCGTTAATTTATTCAATCTGGGACCATTATGTGACTGTGTTAGTACACCTGTAATCCCAGCACTCGGGAGAAGGCAGGAGGATCACAAGTTCAAGGGTGTCTTACAGAGACCATGTCTCAAGATAAAAAATTTTAATATATTGGGCTATTGCTCAATGATAGAGCACTCTCCTAGCATGTGCGAGATCCCTGTTCCCTCCGTGGCATCACGAAAAAGGCAAAAGGAGAAAAGTAACTGTGCTGATACAGTTTCTCAGAGTTCTAAGTTCCCCGCTTTCTCTGCCTTCGAGACAGGTTGGTTAGGAACTGTGAGGGCCCTTGTGGTCATTTACCGCATCCTGTCCTGGGGGGCGGATTTCTGAGCTGGGAGTGGATGGGTTTGCCCTCTGCGTTGGTGGGATGTTGGGAGCACTTAGCTTTCCTCTCGGGGTCTTTGGGCCGGCATGCGGCCTTCCCATCACGTGGCTACCTGTCTCTGCATGCCGGCCCGTGTGGCGTGTGCTCAGCAAGCAGCCAGGAGGGCAGTAGCGGAGCAGGTGGGAAGTGACCTGAGCCTGGGGGTGGCTGAGATTGGGACCAGCTGTCCCCTGGGACTCCTGGCCTGCAGAGGGAGGCCAGGGCCTGGCTGAGAATAGTGAGGCACAGTCTCCAGTTCTTGAGGTTATCTGATCTTCCCTGCGACTTGCATGTGCGCTCCCGTCCGGCAGTTCTGCTGGCCAGCCGCTGCCCCTGCCTGGATGGAGACCGGGAGGGACAGTGACCACCTCTGCCTTTGTGCGGAGTCAGTGTGGAACTGGAGGCAAAGCATGGGACTTGGAGTTCAAACATCTGGCCGTGGGCCCTCCCCTTCCACTTCTCGCCTGCTCTGGGAGCGTCCACCAGTTATACCGTCTCCCACAGCCTCAGTGCCCCGTCCTAAAAATACATAAGAGATCAGGAATTTTACTGTGCAGAGTGCTGGGTGGCAGTAAAGGTCTCCATTCAGCATCCCCTCTCTTTCCCTAGCTCCTTCTCTCCCTCCTTTTCTTCCGTTCATTCAGCGTAACTGGCCCAGCGCTAGGTGGCTTTTAACTTCTCAGGTGACGTGGTTCCTGCCTCCACAGAAATGCCCTTGCCATCCTGGTCACCCGGCTCTGAATTCATTCTTTCAGGCTAACATTCCTCTTAAACAGACCCCAGGCCCCAGACAGTCCAGCCAGTGCCAGGCATGGTGGCACCACTGCCACTGTCCCTCCTGGAGACTCTGTGCCCGTGACATAGCCTAAGATTACATTCAATTTTTTAGCAGCCATGTCAGACTGAAGCTCATATTGAGTCCGTAGTCAACTAAAACCTCGAGTTCTTTTTCGTACCAGTTGCCGTCAGGCCATGTCTACCCCATTGTGTGCCTGTGTAATTGAATTTTATCTCATTGGTTTAGGTTCTTAATTCCACCCAGTTAAGGTCACAAGGATGCCTTCTGTGTTATCCAAGTCATTTCTTCTTCTTTTTAAAAGTTATTTTCCTTTAAAATAAAGGAAAGCAAATGGTTCCCCCCTCCTGGTTGCAGTAAGTGAATGATGAGCGCATCAGTCTCCCACCATTCTTTACTGGCCCTAAGCTGGAAAGGAGATTCTTTGCAACGTGTTAACATTTAGGACAGCCACATAGTCCCCCAATCAGTCGATGAAAAATCCAGCTTAACTTGCTGAGCAAATTGAGTTCCTGCTATGGAAAGTCTTGGTCTCAAGAAGCTTATAATCCAGCAAAGAAGCAGATGTGCACTTCCAAACAGACAGTGTGGTCAACACTGCAGTCAAGGCTGGAGAGGCAGTGATGGAAAAGAGGAAAGGGGGCTTGGTTCTAAGCGGAGCACCAGGGCTGAATTCCTAGGGACGCCTTTCGACCTGGAACCCTGCTACTGAGTCAGCTAACAGCTTACTCTTGGCAAGAATGTAGACTCTGGGCCATCACATTTTCTTTTCTAGTGCCCACAAATTAGCTGTAATAATAATCATGTCTGAAAAATATCGAGTCTGATTCTAAATATTCTTGGTTCGTTCACATAATACTACCTTTCCCCTTCCCTTTGAGGCAGGATGGCGTAGGATTTGTCATGCCTTCCACTTTCCTTACAACTTGTCTCAGCTGGATGATTGTCAGCCCAGTCTCAGTTCCTCCTAGCATGCGGGCCCAGCTGCCTGGGGGCTGGGCTGGAGTGCCAGTGGCCAGAGCGCTGGTCGCTTCCCTTGGGCTGGGTTTGGAAGGTTCCCTTCTTGCATGAAGAAGACAGAAGCAAGGTGAGGGGTGAGAAGTTCTGCCTTCTCGCTCTCTCCTCCCTCAGTGCTAACCTCTTCTTTCCCAGGGTACATATAAATCTGTCTTCTTTTCTGTGCTTTCTCCAAGTGTAGTGGCCAAGGCCCTTTTCTTGTTGTCTCTGCTTTCTCTGAGGCATCTTTATCTTCCCGATAGCCCCAACCTACTTTCCCATCCAGGTCCTTGGTCATGGCCCCCCTTCCATCTGTCTTGTGTCCTTTATGAAACAGAGACAGAGATGCATGGATAGATAGATGGGTGAGTGAATGATTTTTGTCTGATCATAAGTACATTATATGCTCACTGCAAATTTTTGGAAGAGACAATAAATTTCTTTGTTAAAAACCCATAATCTCATCACTAAGAGATAACTACTACTGAAATTTGATGTTTTTTCTATTTTTTTCCTGTTTATGCATAACCTTATATATGTAATATACAGCTTTGTGTCAGCTATTGTGTCTTAATGGTGTAGAGGACCATTTTCACATATCATTACATATTCTTTGAAAACATGATTTTTTTAATGGCTGTATAATCTTCCACTGTTCGGGGCACATGTCCTTTTAAGATCTAGGCTCACTGTATTTTAAAGCTTAGCTGTCTGAAATAGATTTTCCTTAAGTGTCTTCTCTCCCTGCCCCTTCTCTGCTCCCATGCTCTTTACGTAGTCAGGTCGGTCATTTGAGATTCTGAGGCAGTGCTTCCTGCTCCACTGTGCTTGCATTTGCCCGTGAGACTTTGCTGGTGGTCCCACGCCCCCTTTTTCCTTCCACAGGCATGGCTTGCTGTCCTCGGTCACCTTCCCCAGCACCCCTTCCTCTCTTCCAGTCAGCGCTGCATGTGCTTGCTCTCTCTTTTTTCCCCCACTTCCCCACTGCCACTTTTTTTCTGTTTTCTCTCTTGGTCAGAATTAAGCAACTCGCAATAGTGGAAACGACTCAACCTGGACCCTCAGGCCTCATTCTAGCAATGGCCAGAGCTGTAACATAGCGCATTAACTAACCTCCTTGAGCCTGGTTTTAGTTTGAATTGGTTCTATTTGTGTCTTAATTTTAAATCTCTCAAGAGGGAATCAGATTGAATTATCTCCAGGATACTTACCAGTTACAAAATGTCATGATGCTGAACCAGAAGAACAGTGTCTTTTGTTGCTTCTTTTTCCTTCTGAAAGGTGTAGAGTTGAACAAGGCAAGCTAAGAATTTATAAATCTTTGCTTTTAGAATTCTGTTCAACAAATCAGCCAACATTTGGAATCATCTACCATGTATGAGGCCCCATGCTAAGTTTATAGATGAGAATGTGGAGTCCTTGCCTACAAAATTCACAATTTAATGAAGAAAACAAGCATTAAGAAATAATTCTGCCTTGTGCAGAGTTTATAGCTGACTGTGCCTCTTCCTGGTTGCAGTAAATAGCTTCGGGCAAGTTACCTCGCCTCACTGTCCTCAGCTGCCCCAAGTTATGTGAGCTCAGCCGCCAGAAGCTGGCAGCCCAGGCCTGGCTGTGTCCCTGTCACCCATTAAGTGCATCTGTGTGACATCAGGCACGTTCCTTAGCCCCTGCTCATCCACATCCTCATCTATGACGTGGGGATGACAGGAGAAGCTTCCTGCTCACGTTTCTTGTGAAAATTACATGAGTTCACACATGTAAAATTCTTACATGAAAGCCTGATATAGTAAGTGCCTAATAAATGTCAGTAGCTGCTTTTCTAAGGATTGAATCCGTGTATGTATGTTAAACATCATGTCTGGTACCATAACAGGAACCGGGACCATTTTAGTTACTTTTATTCCTACAGTCAGGGTTTGGCTGGACGATGGTCAGAACAGAGAAAGGACACAGCTGGCCGCCTTGCTGGCCACCTTCTTTCCTATGTCTGAGGGGATTCACTCTGGAGAAGCTCACAGGACTTGCCCCAGGCAGCACAGAAGTGAGCAGCCCACCCGGGATCTGAGCCAGGAGCAGTCCCTGCCAGAGTCCCTGGAGGCCAGCGGTGTGGGATCCAAAGGCAGGGAAGCCACGCCCAGCCTTTGCCCCGAGGTGAACTTTCGGAGCCTTTAGAAGCTGGGCTTTCCGAAGGATCATAAATATTTTGCCAGGACTGGCAGGCTGGACAGACTTGGTCTTACCCAGAGCCAAAGCTCTGGGTTCCCACCAAGGTTGGCCAAGGGCTCGTGGGCCAGAGGTTGTCCAGCTCACTGCTGGAGACAGTCATGTGACCCGTGATCAAGCCGTGCTCCATCCTCCATGCCCAGCCGGGCCCTCTCTCCTCCATCTTCCTTTGCTGTCTCTCTCTCCCCCTCACCTATACTTCCCCATCCTCTCTTCCTCCCATCTGTTCTCCATTCCTTTTCCTGTCTACCTTGCTCTCTCCTCATCTCCTCATGCTCCCTCTTTCTATTCTCTTCCACTCTACTTCCTGCCCTTTCTCTTCCCATCTCGTCGACCCTCCTCCCTTGCCCTCTGCCAGGCACCCCCACTCAGGGCAGCAGCCCCATTCGTTTTTCGGCATCCAGAACCTTCCACCCTGGTCCCTGTCGGAGGTGAGGTTCGAGGTGGCAACCCAGACCTGCAGCCTGGTGAGCCACTGTGTGGGGGTGGGGCTGGGGCTGCACAGGCCGCTGTCCTGCATGACAAGCGGGGATATTGATCGCGTTCTGAACTCAGCCCAGCCGATAGAAGGTAATTAATGACTCCATTTGCCTCAGTACCGGGGAGAACAATTGAGTTTGAAACTGCAACAACTGGCAGCTGGGAGACTGGGGGGCAGCAGGGGTGAGCCCCTCAGAGGAGGAAGGTGGCACAGCCCCCAGCCACAATCCCTGACCCCACTTCCCCCATGCTCTTCTCTTTCCTGCCCACGCTACTCTTTTAAGTCATTTTCCGCTTGTGGTGAATATTGGTTTTCTTCCCAGAAGTGTGATCACGTGGGTGTTTTGCACTCCCCTGACCCGTCTCCTCTGCACACTGATCTAAGGGTTCTCTCCTGGGAGGCCCCAGCAGTGTGTGAGGCACCTGGTCTTGCCTGGGACTCAGCCACAAACGGTGGCTGGGATGGCGATGGCGAAAGCACAAAGGCAGACTGGGTCCACACTCTCCTCAGTTGGGATCCAGGCTTTCTGCTTGCCTTCTCAGTGATGTTAAGCAAGCAATTTTGCCTCTCCAAGACTGTTTCCTCATCTCAAAAATAGTAAGAGTAGGGCTGGGGATTTAGCTCAGTGGCATAAGCTTGCCTGCCTTGCAAGTGCGCGGTCCTGAGTTTGATCCCTGGTACTGATAAAAAATATATATATAGTAAGAGTAATTATAAGTACCTTGTGCCAGGCATGGTGCTGCACTCCTGTAATCCCAGTACTTGGGAGGCTGAGGCAGGCAGATTGTGGCAAGTTCGAGACCAGCTTGGGCTACAAAGTGAGCCCAAGGCCAGCCTGAACTGCATAGCGAGACCCTGTCTCAAAAAGACAAAAAAAAAAAAAAAAAAAGTACCTTGTGTGTGCCTGTACCACTCATACTCTAGGAGGCCAAGGGCCGCAGGCGGGTCACAGGGTCAAGCTCAGCCTGGGCAACTTAGTGACTTCACATGGCCCAGTCTCCAAAATAAAAGGCATAAGCAGTGGATCAATGCAAAGATGCTGGGTTCAGTCCCAGTAACCTTAACAACAACAACAACAATAATGATAATGAGGAGGAGGGGAGGAAGACCTCATAAAGTTAGCAGATTTAGTAAGTGCAGACAAAACCCTAATAGTGTCCATTTCCCCATGGATATTTGGGAGTATCTGTGCATATTTGTATTTGGGTTTAGAACACTGAAGCAATTTGAATATTTGTGCAGTGGCTTAGAACACCAAAATTAATATAGGCTTTTGGTACATCTTTTAAAAATTCCTCTCAAGGCCTAACCCTGCTCACTGGGCTGGTGGGCAGCCCTGCTCTAGTCTCCTCCTCATTCTGTAGACTTGGAAGAGCCTTGTGCTCTCAGCTTCTTCTGTATCCCTGCCCCTACTACTTTTTGGTCACTCCATGTCACCCTTCTGCCTCTTAACCTTTGAGAGGACCACTTGGGGAGTGGAGGTGGGATGTAAACACACGGGAAAGAAAGCGCTCTCCACCCCGTCCGCAGCCTGAGCCAAGACATGCCATCCACTGCCCTTCCCTCCTCGAGCTCCGGAGAGCTCCGGCATTCGCTGGGAGGAGCAGGGGCTCTGCCAGGGTGAGAAATGTGAGGCCTGGCTCTGCCCCAGGGGCAGGTGGAGGTGGAGAGGGCTGAGGAGGTGAGATCAGATCTTTCTGAGGAGGAGAAAAAGGCTTCGCGTCCCATTTATTTTTATTAATGATGCTGAGACTTGAACCCAGACTTGAATGATGCTTGAGGCTTTCAGTGTGCTAAGCATGCACCATATCACTGAGTTACACACCCAACCCCTAGATGTTTTCGCTAGTGACTCTTCAAGTAGTACATTTCACTACACAAAGCCCGGACAGTATGGAAAACTTTAGAGAAGAAGAAAGCAGAAATCACTTATGATCGGGAAGTAACCACTGTCACCATGTTGGTGGCTGTCTTTCCAGTCCAGAAGCTCTTACGGCTGTCTCTGTCTGCAGAGAGGCCAGGGCCTTGAACGGCGACTCATGGGCAGCTGTTGCCCTTCGGCTCATCACCAAGTACCTTCCCTGTTCCAGGCCCTGCTGGGTGTGCCCTGGAGCCAGCCGCTCCCCACCCCACCTCATCTGCATCTTAGTGGCTTTGCGCCTGTCTCCTTCCCAGGGAAGGGGGCATTATAATTCCAGCTCACCTTGGGGTGCCGTCAGAAAGCCCAAAAGACCTCAGGTCTGTGCCGACTGTGTTAGGCGCTAAGCAGATACGAAGCAGGCAGAGGAGACATGAGCTGTGCTCCCCTTGGAAGAATATGTGTCAACGTTGGCTTGTTTGTTTGTTGACCGATTAGTTTATATCCTCTCCACGCTGCTGAAAAGGCCTTGTGGAGCATGTCCTCTAGCATGCCCTTGCAGGGCAGGGGACAGAGCCTGTGTGTTGGCTCCTTGCCCTCAGAGTCCTGCTACCTGGTGAGCCCTGGCACACGCCACCTGCCCTCCTCTCACCCAGCCACCTAGTTTCCCCAGACGTGTTGCTGTCCTGCAGGGTGAGGGAAGGTGTGAGGCAGAGAGCTGGGGATGCCCCCCGGGGCTGCAGAGTGAATCAACACAGGAATCTCTGCAGTCAGGCAGACCTGGGTGCCAAGTCCAGCTCTCATTTACTAGCTGCATAGCTTTCAATAAACTGCTCTAGCTCTCTTTGGCTCAGTTTCCTTATGCTTCAAGTGAGTATCAGTACTTACCTTAGAGTTGTTGGAAGGGTTACATAGTCGCTGAAGTATAGCAATGACACGTAAGGTGATCTTAATACCTGTCTGCCACCCAGGTAGCTGGGCAGGGGGCAGAGAGCAGAGCAGGGTCCTCCAGAGATAAAAGCCGTTAGATTAGCATGTAGCCCTTCCTGGCTCTGGGTGGCGGTCACTCTTGCTACACCTGCAGTAACCCGGACTTCTGAGCTCCACCTAACAGCGCGGCCTGAGTTTGGGAAAGAAAATATTTCCAATAGGAAATGAGAATGTTCCAGAAAGCCCAGGACTTCTGGGCTCCTGGCCCCATCCCTGAGAAGCCTCTGTGGTCTGCTTGCGATGGCAGCTCTGTGGCTCCAACTCTGGGTCCCACTCCTCACTGGGAACCTCCGTTCGTTGCCCTGAGGCCCCGAAGTGGCAGGACAGGGTTGCTAAAGATGAGGAAAGCCCCAAGGGACATGGGGACACCATTGGAGGCTAACCAGCCAGGCAGCTCATCTCACAGAGCATTCGAGGCTCTAGGCCAGTCAGGTACAGGATTCCAGAACCTCTGCCCAAGGTCTGACTGTGAATTCACAAGAGAGTCTCATTCACTCAGTGGGCCATTGACTGGACAGCTGCTCTGTAGCATGCCAAGCACTGCAGTTACAGAAACGCATCAGGCTGTCCCTTGTCTGCAAGGACTACACCACCTGGCCCATGGCCAGGGCTGCTGGGTGGGCCTCTTCTTGGGGACAGCTGCTGTGGTACTTACTGCTTCTGTGCATCCTTCCCTTCTTGCTCTGAAACCTACCCCGGGGCCTGCTCCCACCCCAGCACTAGTCTAGCCCTGCTCTGCTGTGAGCCCTCTGATAGCCAAGCCTGTTAGGGTATCTTCATCTCCTTTGCTGTGGCCTTGGGCTCTGCCTCTGAGAGCACTGGCTTGAGTACCTCTCTATCACTCTGGGGCCAGCACTATCAGCAGTTACCCTGCTTTCCTTCTGTGTTCTCTTCCCCCTTTCTCTGCTACTCTGTTCTCTTCCTGTACCTTCTGGGCCCTCTCCAACACAGCCCGGCTGCCCTTCACAGCTGGATGTCCAGGCATCAGTGACAGAACTGCCAGCTGGCTCCATCCCGTGCCAAGTGCCCTCATCCTGTCCAGGGCCTGGCTTCTTCTCCCCACCTTTGCCCTTCCTGTGCTCCTTGGCTTCCTCCTTCCAGAAGCTTCTCCTTGCCCCTTCACACCCAGGGCCTCTGCCACCCTCCGCTCCTCCCCACTCCCTGCCCTCTCCCTCTTGACCCCTCCTTTGGAGAGAGACAGGGATGGGCGGCCCTGAGACCTGCAGCAGAGGACCAGGAAGAGTGTTCTCCCAACCCGTCCAGTAGCACCGTGCCTCCCCCGCAGCACCCATATCCTTCTTTGTGGTGCTTCGACATCCATCGTGACAGGACTGTGGCCCATAGCCCTCCTTCCCCTCCTCGGGCCTCCTCCCACCCCGGAGGCCTCTGCCTGCTTCTGCCAGCCACTTTGTCGTCCTGCTCCACTGGCCTTCTTGGTACTCACCCCGTCTTCCTTGTCCTCTCCCCCAGTCCCCCCTCCAGTAACAGGCTTCCTCCCGCCCTCCCCTTCTCTTCACGGTGCCTCTGTAACCTGTCTCCCCACCAGGGCTGGAGAAGACAAAAAAATAAATAAATAAAAAGGTCAGTGAGTGGAGGGAGCAGCAATAACCCCTAAAACAGTACTATCAGTGGAACATGATTGATCAATTGAATTCCATAGCGGCTGAAAAATGTGGGATTAAGTAGTGTATTATACGCACAATGAGTTGAGGCATGATGTTCATTTCAAGTTCATTTCGCCGGCCTCTGCCACCAGATCAGGCAATCAATAGGGGCAGCAGATATCATATATCACCTCTCTGCAGGCTAGGGAGAGAGCACCATAATCTCTCGCAAATTTAGAGTGACAGATTTGTCAAGATCTGAAGGGCCCCTGAATAAATGAAGGCAAAACGACTCCTCCAGCCAGTGACCTGAGGACAAAGCTTCAGTTCAGTCCCTACACACACACACACACACACACACACACACACACACACGCACGCATACATGCATGCACATGCGTGCACAGGGTGAACCAAGCCACATGCAGGCGTAAACACAAATCCACACTGAGGAGAGGTGTGACAGGAGCCTGCCACACTTATACATGCACACACCCACAAACATCATGTGTGAACATTGCTCTGAGATACATGGACATTCTCTCCCAGAGCCCACTTGGTGACAGTCAGCAGCCACACACAAAGACCCTGGATGCCTCCCTCGGCCCTAGTAACAGAGCTTCCCTAAGAGGCGGGGGCTGCAGGAGGAGAGGGAGCCACAGCAGCACATGTGGAGACCCACCGGGAATGAAATCAAGGTACACGCACCCTGGAGAGTCCAGCAGTCACAGGAAGCTTCGGGACTCGGGCCCTGCTTCCATGCAGCCACACGCATGCACAGGTCCTTTCAGAAAGGGAAAGGCCCGCTCTGTCATGCAAGCATGCACATCCCTTTTCGTCCAGAGAAAACTCACATGAAAGGGAAAAGTGCGCCACCCCCATTTCCCACCCAGGGGTCTCACATGCAGAGGTGCCTCCGCCTGCTAAGACTGAAAAATATTCCAGAACCTTACACTGAAAAACACAGCCACCAGGCTTTGTGTCCATTGGAACACAGAACCACCATCGCACTACCCCCTCAGCTCTCAGACTAGATCTTGCCCATGCACACTTGCTTGTCCCGACCTTTGCTGTCCCCTTTAGAGCAAAGTGGGGAGGAGAAACAGGGTCCCCAGGAGAGCAGAGCCCTGGGCGCCATCCAGGAGGCCCAAGAGGGTAGATGGCTGCAGGACGAGGTTAATCAATATGTAATATTTTCTACAGTCTCCCAAATGATACTGTATGGTGTTACTGTATATAATGCAATATTGATTATATCATATCGTATAATCACCTATAAACTGATATATATAACTGTCCCAGAGGAACACCAGGCCCACAGCATGGGCTGGCCCCAGGCCCATGGCCCCCCAGCTGGTCCCAGGCCAAGGTGATGAGCTGGGGCTGGGGCTGGAAGAGCTTTGGGATAGGGCAGAGGGAGAGGCAGCACCAAGCTCTCTACCCCCTTACTTACCAAGGGCCCTTATGCTGAGAGACCTCGAGATGGGAACAGGGATAATGGCGTGGAAGGATGCAGGGCAGAGCCTGATCTGGGGACAGGACGGGCTGTGGCCCCAAGGTAGTAGGCAGGCCTGTCCTTCCCAGGGCAGGCTCAGCCTCTCATGGAAACCCACAGCAGCCTCAGGGGACAGGGGCGGCTCAGGATGAAGGCCAAGGAGAGACCTTTAGAGAGAGGCACCCCACAGTGTGCCCACAGGGGTGATCCCCAGCCCACATGACCCCGCTGAGAGCCTGTCTTGCTCTCAGAGGCCTTCCTCAGGGCACAGCTAATCACTCCACCCAGCCCCTGGTTACACTCACTCCTGGAGACTTGATTTTCAATCCATGGACTCAGTGGAACTGAAACTCAGCTCAGAGCCAAGCTCAGTTCTCCACAGGCTCAGTAATGCCAGCTGAGACGCCAGCTCCCCAATCCGTGCTCACCCAGCCTGGAGCCACAGTCAGCCCCAGGGAGTCCCTCTGGCTCCACCTCTTCCAGGTCTTCCTGCACCCGGGCTGTGCTCCTTCCTTCCCTCCCCCAGTCCTTCAGGGCTCTGGCTTCTTGGCCAGCTCTTTAAGGCAGCCCGAAGCTGGAAGAAGGCTTTCGGGCAGGGGCCAGAGCCAGGTCCCATCCACTTCACTGTCCCATTCCTCTGCTAATGCCCAGGTGTCCATGTATTCCCCAGATGTGTCCGAGGGCTCAGTCCCCAACGGAGACTCCCAGAGTGGTGTGGACAGTTTGCGGAAGCACTTGAGAGCGGACACCTTCACCCAGCAGCAGCTAGAAGCTTTGGATCGGGTCTTTGAGCGGCCGTCTTACCCTGATGTCTTCCAGGCATCGGAGCACATCAAGTCCGAACAGGTGAGGGAACAGCCTCCTGCTCGAAGAATCAGGGGGACAAGAAGATGAGGTCTGCCACAAAGACTCAGTGGACACCTGCAATGCACAGGCTTGCCCGGACGTCGTGTGGTGCTGCATGCATGATTGCTCAAGGCCACCGGCCTGCAGTGAGAGAAAGCACCATGATAACGGGAATTAGCAGTGAGTTCTGGAGCGAGGCCACAGCCTGGATAAGTCTCAGCCTTCCAGAGCCTGTTTCTCATCCGTAGAATGAAGGCTGTGGATGAAGGCTCTGTCGAGTCCCTTCTCACTGTCACTCTGCAAACCTGGCATCCTCGTGCCACATCCGCTGGTTCTGTAGAAAGTCTGTGCGAGGCCAGGGCATCCCCACACCCAGCCTCAGCACAGGCCTCCCGGCCCTCCACCCAGTGCCCCGTGTGTACCGTGGGCAGGCTGGTAGTGCATCGTGACACCCAGTCCTGCCACAGCCCTGGAGCGGCCCAGCCCACGTGGCAGGAACGTCTCCAGCTCCTCTCATTCCACATGGCTGCTCCCCAGCACCCATGGCCTCGCCTGCCCCCCGCCCCTCGCATCTGGCAGGGTGTGCAGTCCCCAGGGAGGCCAGGCCAGGGTGTGCGTCCCTCCAGGACCTCCTCCCACTCACCCAGAGGGCGGCCCCCACATGCCTCCCCCAGGTACACTGCGGTCCCTCGCATGCTTGGGGTCTTGGTCAGGCAGCAGCCGCAGAACATCGAGTACACACGAACCCCAGCAGGGACCCTGGGGCTCCGCGTCATTCAGCCCCGCTCTGAGACTCTAGCATCTCCCAGCCACTCGCCTTGCTCCCCGCCCGTCCTTTTATCCTATAAGCTGTTTGTCTTCATAAAACAAAAATCAAAAGTCTTTTTAAGGTGCCCTGAGCCATAAACCAACAAAGGAGGAGCTGGCCAAGGCGGGCGGCTCCATGCACCCTCCCGAGTCCCCGGCTGTATTACAATGAATAACCTTTATTTACTTTCATTAGACTATTAAACACCAGCACAGTCATTTTTCCCCCTGAAACTCGGAGCAGGGCCCATAAAGCAAATCCGAAGCCTAATTGAGTTCATTTTAATTTCTCTCCGATCACAGCGAATTACTCTGGTGATAAATCAGGGGGCAGCTTCACCCCCAGTAGAAGGCCTAATTTGCAGCTAATTACAAAACTGATTTCTACAGGAAGATCAATACGAGAAGGAATTGGAAATGACGAGGCAATCCCATCCAGCCAGGGAGGGGAGGGGTCCTCTGGGGGGGCCAGGAAGCGGAAGGGAAAAAAACAGACCCGAAAGAGCAGAAAATCAGTTTTAATTTAAGGTAATATTAATCAGAGCAACTTTTCCTGCTTTGTGCGGCTCCTGGCCGGCCCAGCTCCGGGGTCTGGCTTGGCGGTAGCTGCAATAAAAAGGCAATTACCCGAGTGTTCCGGGCAGGACACCCTTTCAGAGTCAATGACTGGCCCCCTCCCACCCTTCTGTTGGCCATGTGGACTCTCCCCCTCCCTAATTTCATACCCCAGTGCACAGGCAGAGAGCAAGGGGCCCGTGGGGCTGTCTTTGTTTTTTAAAAAGGGACACCCACACCCCATCAGCCAGCCCAGCCGTGCCAGGCTGGAGGCCCTCAAGCCCCTTCCCCCAGTTACTGCCTCTGCCTTCCTAGGGTGGTCCACCCTCCACAGACTCCCTGTCCCAAGGACACCTGCATACCCAGCACCTCTCACCAAAAGGCACTTAGGTGCTAGGCTCCCCTGGGGCTGCTTAGGCAGGAGGTGCTACCGACGATGGTCCTGGGACAACTGCCCACCATGTGTAAACGGCAGCCCTGCCTCACCATGTCAGGTCTGCCCCATCTCTGTGCAGCCTTTCCCTCCCAATCTGCTCCTTCCACCCCATCTGGGGGATCCCTGTTCCTCCTCTCCATCTGCACACCAAGCCCTTTCTCTGTGCACACATCAATAGAAGGCTGTCTCTTTTCTCTGTCCTCACAGGGGAACGAGTATTCCCTCCCAACACTGACCCCTGGGCTCGATGAAGTCAAGTCGGGTCTGTCTGCATCCACAAACCCCGAGCTGGGCAGCAATGTGTCAGGCACACAGACGTACCCCGTGGTGACCGGTAAGGGGGCTGCCAGGAGGGTGGGGTCACTGCTGTCCATCAGGGCACCTCAGCTGTGCCATCTGGGGCCCAGTGTGACAAGTGGGCACCCTGCCTGCCATGAGATCTGCAGAGAGAGAGAGAGAGATTGAGAGTGCGCCTCCAAAAACCAGGGTACTTTCTGAACAGATGTGGGCAGACATAGGAAGAAAACACTGGGCAGGGATCTTGGGTGTCAGCCTGGAAAGATGGGTCCTAGGGAGTTGCTTCTTGTTGCTTGGCCTTTGCCTTTTTGCTTACCTCCCCCAAGGTGCCCGGACTTCTGAGCCATTAGTTACAATGTGGGCCAAAGAACGCAGAGGGCAAGTAGGCCAGTAGGCAAGTGTGCCCCCTCCATAGCCCTCATCCCTGAGGCCCTTTCCTGGGGAGCCCCTTTCCTGTCACTCTGGGCAGCACAGAGGACTGTGACTTTGTACTTGAGGGCCTGCCACCCAGCTTTCTGCAGTCAGAGGAGCACAGTGGCTGCAGCCTTCTCTTGTGGCTGGAGGTCTCTGAGACCAAGGTTGGCTTCAAGGCCAGCTGGGGTCAAACGCAGCAACTTCTGATGCCCAGCAGCTCCCATGGGTCAAGCCCTGCAGGGGCAGCTGGAGTAGCTATGCAGCAAGTTCTGTGAGCAGAGCTCCAGGGGGCAGGGCTGCAAACTAGAAGGTGCCTGCACTGCAGCGGGCTTCTGGACCAGCAGGGCGCCCAGGCGGGCAGGATGCACATCAAGGTGTTATTAAAATTCACCTGATTGTTCCGGGGACACTGAAGCAAGTGTGCCGTTGTTTCTTGAGAGTCAGGGTGACTGAGAAGGAACGAGCGGGTGCTGAGGCAGCCTGGGGAGCTGGCAGCAGGACTCCAGGCAGTCAGCAGCACAGCCAGTGGCAAAGCAGGCAGGTGCTTCACAAGACAGGGCTGAGTGTGGCCCAGGCTGAAATGGCCTCGGGGTGAGTGTGAGCCTCCTGGGGGTGAACAGAGCCTGGGTCAGCTTTCCCCAGGTCCTCCGGAGGAAGGTGGTGGCAGACAGTAGGGCCCAGCCTTGGGCAGGAACCCAGCAATTAAGGCCCACAAGTGCTATCAAGCTAACTGGGCTGTGGGGAGCAATGACTCTGCATAGGACACAGCTGGCCCTGGGCAGGAGCCCTCTGCAGCAACTTGGAAGCTCTTGGGCCAGGCCAGGCCACCTGTCTCCTCATCCATGAAGAGACGCAGTGGTCACTCCCAAGGTGCCTGCCTGGGCACCTGGTGAAAGAGCTCACAGGAGCCTTTCCTCCAGGTCCATGGTGCTGAGCCCATGACCACAAGGCAAGGACACCCGGGGAGTGGTGATATGGACCCCTGGGTGAGGGCGCCTGCCGCAGGGCACGTGAGGGCTGCTGTGGAAAAGTGCCTCCACCTTGAACAGCCCCCTCCCGCCTCCCCCCTATGGCCCTGGAATGGTCCCAGCTCAGCCTGGGAACATCTCCGGCTGATCCATCTGGATCCAAGTGTGAGAAAAGTTCATTTCAGACCCAGCTTGACATTCCCAGGTGGCAAGTTAGCACTAACATCTCAATCTGTATGCGACATTTCAATCAAGCGAGGAGTAACAAAAGCAGAACCATTAACATTCGGAGCTGTTCACCAGTGGTAATGACGGGGAAACTCACTCAGAAACTGGAAATTACCAAAAAGAGAGAAGTGGGGGAAGGGTGGGGGAGGGGTGGCAGGCGAGGGTAAGGAAGAGTTTTTCCTCAGTTAGGCCAAGAACTAATGTCTGGATTAATAGTGCCATTACCCGAGAAAAGGCTGCAGATTATGCTCACTCTTAAAATGTTTTTTCTGGCAATTAAACGGCTGCAGCTATTGATCTTTGTTGATTTTATGTCCTCCTAATTTGCATAATCTATTAAAGATGAATGATTCATGTCGTGTTTATTATGGGGACAAACCAAATTTGCTGGCAGTACTGTCAAGGTGAGACGCAGGGCGCTGCGCGGAGTCTCCGTAGGGCACTGAGAGAGGACTCTAGCCTGCAGCCTTGGAGCGAGACTGTGGGTACCAACAAGGCAAGGCCAGCCAGGCAGGTGGGCTTTGGGCAGGTTCTTCTAGAACAGTGTTGGTGTCTGTGAGAACTGGGTTTCGGCTGGAGAGCCTTTGGTTAAGTCTGTAGAAATTCCCCAAGATGCTTTAGCAGCTCATTTCATTGAAGAATATCAAGAGTTTTGGCAGAGAAAGGAAAAGGGAGGTCTTTCCTTGTAGGTAGGTGACTGTGGGCAGGTGGGAGTGAGACTAACAGGACAGCAAGGTCGCCCTGGGCAGCATCGTGGCTCAGGTGACCACACATTCCCGAAGCTCTTTTCACCCCTGGGTGCCTGCACCTCCCTGGGGATGCGCAGCAGAGGCTGCACAGCTGCAGGTGGGTCCCGGGAAGCTGGCTGGGAAGGCCCTTGCCCCACCTGCAAAGCCGGGCCTTATTAACATTCCTGCCACCTCCGGGTTCTGGAGGCCGATTTCAAACTTCACCAGCCCCTTGATGCAGCTGTTCCACAAGGTCAAGACCGAGAGACCGCTGTGTGGAGAGGCGAGCAGGGCCCCGTGGGCCAGGATGCAGCTGGTCACGCTGCACGCAAGGTGCTGCCAGAGGCTGCTGCTCAGCCCCAGAGCTCCGCACGGCCCCTTCCAGCGTGGAACCAAAGCGAGACACCGATTTTTCTTGGTGGTGTTTGCAGATTCTGCCGAGATTTTAATTTCACTGCATCACAACTCAGCAAGCTGCCAAGTCAAGCTGGTTATTTAAATTTATCACCCACTCTCCCTTCCGCTGCAGGGCTGCTCCGGCTCGGTGGCATCTCTTCTCTCCAGCCCACTGCTCTAGGCTGCTGGTCTGGAACTGAGCCGAGTGCCTCCTTAAGTGATAAGGAGAAAGGGACCTGGCAGACAGAGAGTGGGCCAGGGCACTCTGGCCCCAGGTGTCCCTAGGTTGGCTTTTCAGCTGCCTACCATCACTTCTTACCTCTCCAGGGACCAGCACCAACCCCTCAGTAGCTCCAGCCTGGGCAGTGTGGACCCTGGCTGCAGTTGTGTGCTGGAGTTTTCATTCTTATATTGCCCATCAAAGGTAGAAACAGCAGTCCCTCCTCCCACGGCTCCCACATCTTGCCCCCTATCTCCCTGGGCCCAGCCAGGCTGGGGCAATAGAGGAGTCTGCAGAGACCCCAGAGGGATTGCTGATCTGGGTGGAGAAAGTGAGAGTGGATCCCCAAAGTCACTGGAGATGCTCTGGGGCCTCTAGAGAGTTCTTTGGCTTGGGGAAAGGCCAGTCTGCATAGAGGACAGACCCTCTAGCCAGAGACTGGGTGGGTCAAGATGGGACTGAAGGAAGTCAGAGATTTCGCAGCCATGCTCTCTCTCTCTCTCTTTCACACTCTCTTTAGAAGTCTAGGACACACCTGTCCTGGAGCTGGGCACAGAGCAGGCATCGCTGGCCTCTAGTGGGCACTGGCCAGCGTTGCAAAGGCATCTTCCTTCCATGTGGAGCAGTAGTGAGGGAGGAGGTTGGTGTCAGACACAAGGCAGGCTAAGTGCAGCACAAATAGCTGGACAAAACAGAACAGCAGAAGTTGTTACTGCACCGACAAACCTCCTTTTCTCATACTAGAAACAAAGCCAAAGGTGAGGCCCGAGCAGGATGTGAGAAACACTGGACAAGAGATGCAGCCTGACTCCAGAGAGGCAGGAAGCTAGAGCCGAGTGTTGTCCTCATCAAGCCAGGGTCAGCTTTGTCCAGAAAAGAGAAGCACATGTGCTCATTCCACCAGCCCAGAGAGCAAGAGAAACACAGAGCCCTGACCTAAGCCTGACCCAGAGTCTGAGTTTATAGCAGGAGTGTGTTGCAGGAACCCTAAGCCATGAATTTACATAGCAACTGACAAAGATAGGAACCACTCGGACACCCCCAATAACAGCAAACCTGTCTGTAGAGACGGCGTACAGTAATCCAGGGCACAAGGAACTCTCCAGGGCAGGGAAGCCACCTTTAAAGGTTACACCCCATGGGAATAGGAACTATCATGAAGAAGAGTTAGCGGAGGCAATATAGGACAAGCAACACCCTAAAAGCTGGAGATCACAGAATAATCTAAAAGCAGCTATAAACTAAACGTGTTTGATATTCCAAACACATTGAAGAGAAGTAACAGTTTCATCTTTATCACAGATGCAGATTCCCGGGGCCCCTTCCCCACCACTGCTCAGCAAATTGTGGGACAATAGAAATAAAAGGGGAGAAAATGAAGGCCATACCTTTAGCTTATTGTTTTGGAGGCTAGAGCCACTGGGAGAGCTCAGCCTCAGACAGCTGAGAAAGAAGAGCTTGTTCCAGGCATATCTGAGCTCACAGACTGCTGAGCCCTAGCAAAGAATCTTTCCTTTCCTTTGGGAAAACACCTGAATGTTGGAAAGCTTGGGACAGGGAGAGCATGTGGGTACCTCCCCACACTAGCAAGCGTTTTCGTCTAAGTGGTTGGGAGAAGCTTGCCTAATGCTTAGAGACTGCAACTTTGGAGGAAGCTCTGATAGGGCCCAGAGAGGCTGTGGGTGCTACCCAAGGGGAAGCGACTGAGGCAGGAGGTGCTGGTCCTCTCCCAGATCAGGTCTGAACAGAGGCCAGAAGGCTGAGCAGAGGGCTGGCCACTAGAGGTGAGGAGAGCAGTGTGGGCTCTGCTTGGAAAAGAGGGTGCCACCTCTCAGCACCTTGGACTCCTTGCCCATCTCCATGGCAGGCAGCAGAGTGGCCTTTAAGCAGACAGAGTGTGGACCCTGGGAAACCTGCTCCTCAGGGAGTCCTGCGGTCTCCAGGGACCGCCTCTTTCCTGTAGTTAACAACCCCTTCCCATGCAACTGCACTTCCCTCCATAAAACACTTAGCCTGTGGCTTGCCCCTGGGGGAGGAGAGGGCAATAAAGGCCAAGAAGTGTTTCTGAAGGAGGCTGGAGTCTCCTGGGCTTGTCTGTTGCCGTAAAGCCTCTGATTAGCTGGAGGAATTTAGGGTTCAGACATCAGAATTCTTCTCCAGCCTGAAAGGAGCAGGTGAGAGCATGTGACCTCCAGAGTTCTAGCAGAGGCTGACCTGCCGGATGGCTTCTCCTCACCCTGAGCCTGGACCCTGCCTTTAAACTGAAAAGGCCTCAAAGAAGGGGCTCACCTCCCGCAGACATCCCACAGCCTCCACTATATCCCCAAGGACTTCTGGTCCCTGAACGCACTCTGATTTAATTATGGGGGCATTTCCATAGCAATGAGACAGTGACAGATATGCGGGTGCCCAGGCCTGAAGACTAGGGAGTCTCTGCCCAGGCTCTGGCCCCCTCCTTTAGCCTGTCCTTCTTTGGAAGGGAAGGGTGAAAGCAAAGAGGCACTTTACCCACACTAGGACTCAGAGAAGCCAACTTGGAGCAAAAGGAAAGCTGTCCCTCCAGACGCCCAGTCCCCACATGGGTCCAGGTTGGTGCCAAGCAGCCATGCCAGCAGGGCAGGCTGCCTTCCCCAGGGGCACATGGATGGATGACACTAGGGAGCACAAGAAGGTATGAGGGGCTTGGGGCGCCTTAGCAGAGACATAGTTTTTCCATCTTCTAAGCAAATGCCAATTGGACCGGGCCATGGGCTTTTCTTCCATTTCTTCCCTTCATCTCTACCCCATTGGTGACACCCAAGAGGCAGAGTGTGCCAACTGGCTGCACTTGCTCCTACAAGTATGGTCTCCCTAATCCATTTAGGGACCAGGAATAGAGGTCAGTCCAAATCTAAACAAAAGTATTTTCAAATCGTCAACAGTGTTTATTGCAGTCACCTATAGTAGACATCTGAGACTAAAACAAAGGCTTATCCCAGCTCACTGGGCACTGTTGTCACGACCAGCCAGTTGGGTTGGCTGTGGCTTGGCTGCTTAGGGTACCCAGAAAGGAGCTCTCCAAAACGGGGATCCCTCAACACTGCACTTGTTTACTGCATTATTTGGCACTTTCTATGAGGAAAAGGTTGACTAAGGAAGCCTCAACCTGGCTTTTTCTGAATAACCAAAAGTTCTCAATAGTGGTGTCCAAGTGACTCTTACAGGTATATACTGGAGCCAAGGGCTTAAAAATTCTCAGGAGCTTCAGAGACACCTAGGCAAGACCTGAAAACCTGTTTCTGTAGATCTACCCTCAAGGTGACAAGCAAATCCCCTCATGCTTCCTCTGGAAGATCAGAACCCTGTCCTCCACCCCCACCCCACCTCAGCCTAGTCTCAGGGCAAATGGGCCAGTGCTTTTGTAACCCTGAGCTTTGGGTGGCAGCCCTGCCACCACTGTCACTTCTGCAAGCACTTTGCTTGCCTGGAGTCTGGAATCATCCCCTCTCCTTCAGGTGGCGGCTGGGCTGGCATGTGGGGTGGGAGGAAATCCTGCAGCAGCTCGGAGAGCAGCCTAATGCTCCAGTAGCTTAAGTGCCCGTTTTCCTTGGGATTAGGGTTTCACTTACACAGAGCGCCTGAAAAACATTGCGCTTTCAGAAGGATTAGAGCTGACAATTCAGTGCTCTCAGAAAACAAAATAAAGCCAGAGAGGAACTGGGAGACCTGGAGTATCAGGAGACTGTGCAAACAGGCTTAACCTCTGCCCACCCAGCATGAGGGTCTTGCACGAGCTGAGCCCCTGCTGAGCCTGGTCCCAGCCTCCCGTACCAGCACCTGCCTTTAGCTCTGCTCTGCCTTTGCAACTTGCTGATGGAGCCCGAGAAAGCACCCTCTGGGAGTGAGCTGAGGTGAGCTCTGGAGACTTCCTCCCCTCTTACCAAGCCTCAGTTTCACCCTCCGTAAACGAAGGAGCCATGCTCCTTTCAGCCTGAAGACACGGTTCTCACCTAGCCTTGCCTCAGGGTCCTGAGGCGCCACTCTGTCTGCTGTCCACCGTCTCTGGGGCCCTGGGCCAGCAGGCTGACCCTGATGAGGGTCACATGCTGGGGAGGAAGGGGTGGGGACAACAGGACTGGTTGTGACCAGCTGTTTGGCTGTCAGGAGATTTTACTGAGCCCGTGCAGGTGTGGGAAGCATCCCTGCCTTAGACACCCCAGGGACCATGGGGCCCGCTGTCAGTGGGCGGCACAGTCAGCTAGAGCAGCCACCCTGTGCTGTGGGCACAGCCCCCTCTGCTGGAGCCCGGAGCAGGCAGGAACCCAGCTAAGCGTCCAACCACGAAGGCACCAGGGCTGAGGTTTCCTCACACAGGCACCTGTGCCCCAGAGGACAAAGCCCCAGGGGACTCAGAAACCCAAGAAATGACAAAACAAAATGTGTAAAAACTCTCTTCCACTCCTTTGATGCAAAGATTCAAAGATTGTTACTCTATTGTGTATAACTGGGATTGGTCATAATGGAATAGTAACTGGTATGTTAATGCAAATATACAGTACATTTAGGTAGTAATTACCAAATTTAATAATTATATTCCTATGTTATAAGTGCTTGTGTCAAATGCAAGCACAGGCTGCTAACCTTGAAGAAATCTAATGTCTTCATTTTCACCACCTTATAAGAAGCAGACAAAACTTGAGGACAGGATAGTAAAACAAGAGTTATGTTTTCTGGCCTTAGGGTCCTCCACAGTGTCAAGTGAGTAGCAAAAGTGCTCATTTCAGAGAAATATGCCAAGGAAATGTATCTCTAAACTCTTTGAGTATAACTTTTGCTATATAAATCTGTGTCTGATAAGCCTTGTTGAGGCCCTCAGTAGCAGCGGTTTCTGCTTCTTGGGCAGCTTCCTTTTCTGTTGTTTCCTTGGTCTTCTGAATGCTGACATCGCCCTGAACTTGAGATAAGCCTCCCTGCTATACTTCACATTTTGCTGTTTTGTTGCTTTTGGGTTTTGAGGTCCCAGGGGTTGAACTCAGGCCTCGTGAATTCTGGGCAAATGCTCTGCCACTGAGCTATATCTCCAGTCCATGATTTGCTGTTTTCTGTATGGCCTTATTTATTGATATTATTCAAGTAGTTGCAAACAAACCAATGTCTTTTGTGAAAGAATAGAAGTCCTCTTGGTTTTTTAAAAGCACTGTTTATTAATTTTTGAGTCGTGAATACTTTTAAAAATAACAGAAGCCACGTACCATCTACCCAGAAAGATATGCTTTATATAGGGTCTATAACACTTCATGTCTGGGTTCCTGTGGACCCCTGAAATGCATCTTTGTAGTCCTATGGGATCAAATGAAAACCCCCATGTAGAAAAGGAAGCTGAAATGTGAGAAACAAGTGGCCACAAGATGCTCCTCTACAGAAAGGAATAGCTTAACGTAATCCCAGGTTACACACCTGGACCAAATAGCTACATTTTCTAACTGTACAGTATTTGACAGCATCATTCCAAAATCATTCCCAATTGTACTGTTTGTTCTGTAGTTTGGTGCTGCCATCTAATCACTGTGAAATCTTGAATATACTTAGCTCATTGGAATTTCAGTTTCTTATGTCTAAGACAGGGATTAAAAACAGGTCCACATCACAGAAGTTGATGTAAGGGTTAAATAATACATATAAAATAATGAGAGGGGCCAGGGATTTAGCTCAGCTGCATAAGCGCCTGCCTGGCAAGCACAAAGTCATGAGTTCGATCCCTGCTACCAAAAAAAAAAAAAAAATGACAAAAGAATAAAATAATGACAGTGCTTAGCACATAGTAGGTGTCAACAAGGTGAACAGAGAAATATAACTCTGCCCTGAGATCACAGGCCTCATGATTAAAGTAGCAAATTATCTAATGGCTAAAATTTTCTAATTTCTTAAGACAGTATCTCACTTTACTTTTCTCTGTACTTAGATTCTCCAAAACAGTTGATTTGCTCTGGCCCATTTGCTAAGGAATGTCTGACAAAAGTGCACTGTCTGATTCAGATGTAGTGATTGCTGTAGAAATTGGCTTTAGAATCTTCAGGGACTTCAGCAGTTGAACTGAGAAGACATCCTCTCAAGTACAGTGCTTCCAACGCTTCTGAGTACTTCAAGCTCTCAACTACTATTTTTTCTTGAAGTACTTTCTTTAGTGAACTCTCAAAGGAGATTAATATTCCACACCATGGAGTTTTACTACCGACCTCCCGTGTCAGTTTAGTCTCTGTGTCCTCTTTTGGGCTCAGCTTAGCAGTGTGACCGTGTGCGATTTTGCCAGTCGGCTGGCTCCTTTGCCTTTTCTTGGGCTCTTTTGTGGAGTGTCTGGCTCCGTGCTCTTGCTAGCGGCAGTATGTTATAGACACAGCTTTGGACTCCGGCTCCATCATGCGCTGGTCCTGTAGCCACTGGCACGTCATTGAGGCTTCACTTCCTCGCCGTTAGAACAGGACATTAGTTGAAGAAATCTAATGTCTTTAGATTGGAAGGCACCGCTGTCTTTAAAAGCTTTGTAACCTTAGAAAGAAAGCAGGCACAGAAAGTGCCCATCCTCTCATTATAACATATAGGTTTTTAGCCATTTGCGAGTCCGGGTGCTGTTTTCATGCTCCTGACCTTGTCAGTGAGCAAAGCCAGTACTTTACTGCTTGCCGTCCTCTGTCAGCTGGCACATATTTTATAACGGACACATTCTGCCGTGTAGCTGTTTTCTGCGGTTTCTGTGCTTTGGCTCCTTCATGTAAGGAAGGAGGCGGCTGCTGCCTTCCACTTTGAGAGTCCACTCCTGTCTGTCGGTCTGTAGTACTTCAGTGCCCACTGCTCTGCTGACTGTTCCTTGCACAAGTCCCACTGCCCATTCATATTCCCTCAAGGAGGCTTGCTCCCAGAACGATGCTGGGCAAATGGTGTGATGATCTTAATAATCTGAAAACTTCCTGCAATATGTGTTTTCCATTATTGATAGTGGCATTGCAGAAGGATCTATGGCTTTGGCAAGAGTTTAGTCAATTTTCCCTGCTCTCCAGGTATCCCCTGTGTACTAACGAAGCCATTGAGAGTGTTCCATATGCAGTGGCTTGCACCTGTGTCTGCTCAGGGGTCCTGGACAGGTCATCTTTGTGATGACACTGATGTGACAGAACTAAGCACAGCTGTGTAGCAAACCTGAGAAGTTCAAATGCTTCTTCAGCATGGGCTCTTCTCCCACATTTTAAAAAATTGGCACATGATGCTTTCCAGATTCAGTTTGTTTTTAAAAATAGAATTTGGAAATGTGCCTTCCAATCCACAGTTCAGTGGGTGACTTTCAGCATGCAAAGGTTTCTACCTGCTGGAAGTTGGCCATACCATTTTGCAAGACAGAAGGTTCCTCCAGTGGGAATAGACTACAAGAGGAGGGTTGCCAGGTTAGCCGTAGACAGTTTTCTAGGTGCCCAGCTTGCTTTCTCTCCTGAAGCTAGGGGGCAATTTTGTGAAAAGACTGAGGTTATGAGGGACTCTCGTGAAAAGAGTTATGGGAGCTATGTCTCTAAAAACCAGAACCCAGGTGCATTCAAATTTGTTTGTAAGAAAAAGTCACATTCCTTTTCCTCACTGCTTTACGATTAAGACCAAAAAGCCAGGAGGAACTTGGCATCTATGTCTGTCCAGGTTCAAAACCTCCACATCTTCCCTAACTCTCCTGTGTTGGGCCTTTTTAGACCAGTGTCATACTATTGATCTCCCTAGGAAACGAAAGAACCATGCACCATAGTGCATCCCTGCAGTCCCAGCTACTCAGAAGGTTGAGGCAGGAGGCTCACTTGAACCTAGGCATTTGAAGCCAGCCTGAGCAACACAGTGAGAGCTGCATCTCACAAAAACCCAAAATGTTGTCATTGTCCACTTTAGGTCTACTACACTGAGAGAAAATGTGCACTTTTTATTGTCAACAGAAGAACTGACAAAAAATCAAATGCAAGTTCTTCAGTCTCATAGTCAGAAGTGATCTTTTGTTTGGCTGGTCTACTTTGTTGTTGAGTTTTAGGGAATGTAAAATTTCTAGCTACATTGGCCAGGTTTGGAGGAAAATCATCTGCTGCATGGTAAAGCTGAGTGACAACATAGTCTTTCACTGTAAATCTTTTGCCTGCCTACACAAATTCATAAAATACTGTATAAATTGGTGTCAAAGAAAATGCAGATTCATTTACATGCCATCCCAGTTTTACCTTTTCATGGCAGATCAACATTTATGAAACAATTAAAAAACAATTATAACCCCCATTAGGAATTGGCTGTAAGTGCAATGGAGAGATAGAGAATTAATCAATAAGTATTCACTGAATATGTACCATGTTCTCATCTATGCAGGATACAGCCAAAGACAGGTCCTGTCCTTGGGTTGCGTACAAAGAAACAAACTATGATGTGAACAACAAGGCTGATTATGCACTACAATGACATGGTATATGAGCTCAGATGCTATATAGAAAGTTAAAAGAGAGTTTCCTGATAAGTAGGACAGTAGAAATCTTGAGGCTTGAGCTGGAAGAAAAGGCAAAAGTCAGGGTGAAAGCATAGGGCTTTTACAACACACAGAGTAAAGGGTCAATGAAACCAGGCAGGGTAGGAATCAGAGCTGAAGAAGTTGAATGGAGAGTTCTGAAAGCCTGCAGAGGTTTGACAGACTACAGTCTCTGGAGAGTCAGTGATGATTTTTGAAGGGAAGTAGTGTAATAAGAGCTAAGAGCTACCCAAGCAGCCACATCTGGGGTGGACAAAAAAGGAAAGGAAAAGAAAGCAAAGGAAAACCCTTGTGGTGAGCCAAAGGTATGCACCTGGGTGCTGAGCTGTGAAGGTGGTACAGGAAATGGAAACCAGGCAGATGTAGTAGACATGGCTAGAGAATCAGCAACACTGATGGTGAGTTTCTTATGGGGGGCACTGTCAAGGATCCCAAGGTTATTGGTCTTTAAGTCTTCAAAGACATGGTAGAAATGAGCGGGTAGAAATGAATCTGCCTTGATTTGATTAGGTTTGAGGTGACAGTGGAACAGCTAATGAGAATGTTCAGCAGGCAGCTGAAAATGCAAAAGCCTCAGCTATAGCTCTGTTGTATACTCGGAGAAGGAAGAATCACTCAGATGTGTCACAGTAGGGATGAGAAAACCATGGTGGAGAGAGCAGTCGAACAGTTACAGGGATGACGAACAAGGCCCAGCTGAGGAGAAGCAAACTGGGAGGGTGTGTGGAATTGTTTGACTTCCTCCAGCCACACCTTGTCTTCCAGAGCTGGAAGAGGCATGAGAGGAGTAGCATGAGAGGAGTGGCACGGTGGCCAGCAGTTGACTAGGCTAAAAGATGTCACTAAAAGATGCAGACTGCTTAAACATTGCAAAGGGAGGTGATATCTCCTCCATAGCCATGGAGGGAACAGAAAGGGAAGGAAACCAGTTGTGTGCAGCCAAGGACCAGGGGGTGTCTGCGAATGAGGGGCATCTCCCCAGTTCTGACTCACTGTGCCTCCTGCAGGACACTGGCAAAAAAGGCCCTGCCTCCCACCCTCCAGAATTCCAGCAGCTGCTAGAAGCAGGGAGTGGGTAGGTGGGTTCTTCTTATTGGAACTTGATCTGATCCACATGCATTGTTGGCTCAAAGCTCCTGATTCACTTCAGGGATGGTTTTTTGCCATTTAAATGCCATAAACACTAACTGCAAAATAGCTCACTGGCTGGTCCCTGGTCCTCCACACCTGCCAGGCCCAGCACCAGCAGCTTCCCTTGGAGAAGATAGGGCATCCCCATCAAACCCTGGAGTGATGGTAAGGTGTTCTTGGAGCCTGAAGGCAAGATAGGGTGTCAGGGATCGGGGAGATAGCAAGACAGTAAGAGGTCCATTTGGCTACTGAAGAGACCACAGTGGAATATCTTGCAGAGAAGGAGTAGTAAAATCAGGTCAGCTCTGCCCCCTTCCATCTGGGTTTGCAATGCAGAGACACAGAATAGGGCAGGACACACAGACGCTCAGACACAAAAAGTACACAGAATGTCGCTGTACACACACAGCCAATGTAGACATAGGCATTTGGGCAACACGCTGGGACCCAGCCTTAGGCGCTTCCGGACCTGCTTGTCCAGGAGCACTGAGCTCCTTCCGCTCCAGGACTGTCCTGGTGTGAGCACAGCAGAGCCTTTGTCTTCCAGCCTTCATTCCTTCACCTTTGTGTTTTTCCAGGTCGTGACATGGCCAGCACCACTCTGCCTGGTTACCCCCCTCATGTGCCCCCTACTGGCCAGGGAAGCTACCCCACCTCCACCCTGGCAGGCATGGTTCCTGGTAGGTAACGATGCTGCTACTGCCTAACTGAGATGGGGTCACACAGTGGGTGTGCTTGAGTGCTCTGTAGTTGGGAATGAGTGGGGAACCCAGACCAGCTCCCTGCAAACTCCCTGCCCATTGGTTCCTCTCTTTGCCTATTGGCTGCAGTGGCCCCTCATCCTCCCCCATGAACTCAGACAGGAAGCTTGCAGAAGCGCCCTTCACTTTACATCATGGCCCCTTCCCAGCGCTCACACCCCAGGAGCACTTGGCTCAGCCCACCCTCTGCTCCAGCCCACCCCAGCCAGCTGACTCCACTTAGAAGAGCCTGCCCTGGTTTCCATGGAAACTTGGAGCCAAGAACCATTTCCAGGGCCATGTCATTCAGTTAGACAAAGCCACCTTGGGCCACACCAAACCACAGGGAAGACCAATGTGGAGGACCAATCCAATTCAGAGAGAGAAGGGAGCAAGTCCCTTAGAGAACAGGGACAAGCTATGGCAGGGGCCAGAGAGGTTGGCTTCAGAGGGCTGAGCTAGAGCATCCTCATATTGCTTCCAAGGACCTAGGCCCTTGCTGCTCTTCTAGGGCCCTTGCCTGGGAGGTGTGGGATCTGTGTTGCTCAAATCAGGAAAGCAGAGGCTGGTGCCTGAGGCTGGAGTACACTGTCTTAGCCTTATTTCAGACTGGGAGCAGGGCTTGAAGCCAGAGTAGAAGTTCCTATCTGCAGAAACCCAGAAAATCTTGTCTTAAACAGGGTAAGAATCAATCCAGCCTACAACCCCACTGCCTCTAGGGATGGTCTTGTTTGCTCTGTCCCTGAAGTTCAACTGTCATTGGTAGTGGGAGTTGAGGCTGATTGGCTGCCCCTACCCAGGGACAGCTTTGGGTAAACAGAACTTAGGATGCCAGTGGGGCAAAGCCATGCTGCAGGGTGTTAGGGAAGGGGGCAGGAGGAAATGGGAGGTGTGAGTGAAAGCAGTTTTGCCCGGACTTAGGGAAGTAGAACCATTGTTGCAGGTAGCCTCTTAGGGGAAGCATGCAGCATCCAGAAGGTGGAGGCTGGAGGAGGTCTTGGGGGACAGGGAAAGTGGGGAGGTGGGTGTGGGAAGTTTGTAGGGTGGTGGGGATGGGGGAAACTGCAGAGAGCTCATGATGGCACGGGGGGAGTCGTTAAACAGAATCTAGTGCTGATGAGGAAATTACACTTGTTTCATTAGCGATGGGGAAGGAGATAGCTCAGTTCCTCTTGGTCACAGTTGAGCTCAGAAGCTCATTATCCTGCTGCACGCATGCTTTCCCTCCTCGTCAATAAACAGGCTTTCCAGTGGCTGCATCCCCCACCCCCACCCAGCTCCCTCTCAGAGAGGGGCCCTTCTCCTCTACTTAACCCGCGGTTAGGGATCACTGTAAACAGTCTGGGGTCACCACACAGGAGAAAGGGCGAGGGGAAGCCTGGAGGCCTGGACTTTCTGCCTGTGGCGGGGAGGCCACTTCCGACCGCGCCAGGCCCTGGGGCACCCTTCTCGGACTCGCGTGCAGTCAGTAGGTCCCCTAGCTTTCTGCATGCCCTCCCCTGCAGTGTGGCCCACGCATCTGAACTCGAGAGAGGCAGAGCACCCCCCCACACCTCGCATTGGCACCGCGCAGTGACGCTGTTCTTGGGGTTTCTGGGACAAAATGTCCCAAGGGTGGCCTTTCCTGGCTACCTTTCCCGGTCCCACCCTGTGGGGCGATGGCTGCTAAAACTACAGTGTCAACTACAAAAGCCCGAGTTAGCGGGGTAGATGCCCTCGGACCAGAATGAACTCTTCCCGGGTGGCCAGAGGGCGCTGCTCCGGGACCAAGGCGCGCGGGCCGTCCCCGACCGTCGGTGCGAGACGGGCGTGGCGCCCCCAGCCCTCCCGCCTCCGGGCGGGCCCGCGCGCCGCTCGGCCTCTGCCCAGCCGGTGGCAGCCAGGCGGTGGGATATGACTCAGCTGCAGACGGGCGGCGCGGAGCGTGCAGCCCAGCGCACAAGCTGACGCCATCCCGCCCTCCGCAGGCAGCGAGTTCTCCGGCAACCCGTACAGCCACCCCCAGTACACCGCCTACAACGAGGCCTGGAGATTCAGCAACCCCGCCTTACTAAGTGAGTCCCCGCGCGGCCCAGGGCGGCCCGGCCTCCGGGCCCGGGGACGGGCTGGTTCGCGCGGCGCAGAGGCTCGGCCACTCCTGAGGACGCACCCTCTCCCCCGCCCCGGGCCGCCCGCAGACCCCAGGGGGGACTCCCCGCCCCGGCCCCATCGTTCCCACTCGTGCCCGGCTTCCTCCTCCGCGCCCGACCCCGGCCCGAACCGCTGGACCCGCTGGGGAGGGCGCGGCCGGCTGTCTCTCCTCCTTGGTTCTCCTTTGTCCTCTCACCCAGCCCATTCTTCTCCTGTGTTAACTTCCAGGTTCCCCTTATTATTATAGTGCCGCCCCCCGGGGCTCCGCCCCTGCCGCTGCTGCCGCTGCCTATGACCGCCACTAGTCACCGTGCGGACCACGTCCGGCTCCAGGCCGACGGCTTCGGCCTGCACATCGTCCCTGTGTGACCGCCGCCGAGGAGCGCCCCCGCCCGGACCTCGCGCCCCGCGCCCGGCGCCCGGCCGGCGGGACGGATGGGACCGCGGGCATCACCCTCAGGCCCGGCTGCGCCGCCCTGCGGGGCGCCTCTGTGACACACAATCAGCGCGGCCGGGCGCGGGGCTGCGCGGCGAGAGCGCAGGGACGCGGCCTCGGGCCGCAGGCAGGGACCCCGCCGCGCCCTACCTCAGCGTCCCGCCCGCCCGGCTCCCCAGCGCCCGCCCGGCGGGGACCGGAGAGAACCGCGGAGGGCCGCGCTGGTGGCCGGACGGCCTTCACAGGGAGGCGGCGACGCCCGCGTGTACATAGCCCCGCCCCGGAGACCCCCGCCCGGGGCTGCACCTGCGTGGTGCCCGAGAGTCGCGGTTCGCGGGAGGGGACTCAGCTGCGCCCCACTTCAAGCACAGCACGATCGCGGGCAGGGGGCGTTTTTTATGTTACAAAAAAATTAAGAAAGAAATCTCTATGCAAAATGACGAACGTGGTCCCGTGGACCCCCGCCCGCCCGTTTCGTTGGCCCTGCCTCTGTAATTCCGCGGTTTCGCTCTCCTCCCCGCACCTCTCTCCCCGCCGCCCCGCGCCAGGCTGCCCGGCCCGGCCGGCCCGGGAGCCGCGCCCCCGCCCCGTAGTTGCCCTCGGTAGCGGCGATGCGCCCTGCATGTCTCCTCACCCGTGGATCGTGACGACTCGAAATAACAGAAACAAAGTCAAAGTGAAAATAAATAATAATAAATAAAAGTCCTTGAGCAAATCCGAAAAGGTGTGGAGTCCTCTCCCAGATCTCTCTGTCCTTCGAGCCTTTGTATTTGAAGCAGGGTGGGGGGACCCGCGGCACGCACCGAGGGCGCCGAGACTCCGGCCCTGGCCTGGCCCGCCCAGCCCTGGGGCGCTGGGAAGGCTCCCGATGCCCTTGGGCGCCAGCCACTTTCAGCGCGTCGGTTCGTTTTGATTCTTTTTTCTTTTTTTTTTTTCTTTTCTTTTCTGTGCACACGAGAAATAAAATAATAATAATAATAATAATAATAATAATAATAAACTTTTGTATGTCACTCCCCACGGCTCCAGGGTTGTCTCTCCCTCTCTGGCACCGGCCTCTCCTTACACTGATTGATCCCCAATAATCCTTTCCACTATCTCAACTGCATTCCTCTTGGACCCAAATCGGCAGCAGAGACTCCACTCCTGCAGCAGGGGCACCTGTGCCCCAGCGCTTTGCCCTGCCAACCCTCCTCCCTCCTCGGCCAGGAGCTCTGCGCTCTCCAACTACGATGCCTCGCTCACGCGCGCTCTCTATGTCTCTCTGTGTCTCTCTGTGTCTCTCTGTGTCTCAGTCTGTCTGTGGCAGTCAGCGCAAGGAGGAGAGGAGGAGAGGCTGCGGGCACCTCCATAAGTTTCCTGCGCTTACTCTGCGTTCACTTCCAGAGGGAGGGTGCCGGCCTGACTCGACCCAGATCTGGATCCAGTTCAGGGGACATCTCCCCGCTGAGTCTGGCAGAGTTCCAGCTGTTTTTGTGCCTAGATTACAGCAAAAGATCTGTGTGTCCGTGGTTCTCCTGTCTCTGTTCCTGCTAGGGGAAAGAATGTCAAGATGCCCACAGTGGAGCTATTGCCGACCAGAGATGCTCAGACCCTCCCTCCCCTGACCTCCCTGGCAGCCTCAGTCCTGGGCAGCACCCTCCCTCTCTTGCCAATGGAAGTCCCAGCTTCTTCCCTCGAGGCACCCTGGGAGACCTTCTTTTTCACCTTGGAAAGCCTTCCTCAGCACTCACCCCATCTCACCTGAAAGACTCTGGGTGCCCCTTCTAGGAAAGTCCCCCCCCAGGGGCCTGGGGCAACTCCGGAACGACCTTTCCCCTTGGCTGGGGCAGTGTCTCCTGACACCTGCTTCCCACCAGGGCCCAAAGACATTGCCCCAAGCCAGTGTGCCCAGCCTTACCCATCTTGTGTCACCTTCAGGGGAGCAGGAATTCCAGTAAATCAGCAAGTCCCCAGCCTCTTCCCTTTTCTATTCTGCATCCCAGTGAATGGCAATCCCACCTTCCAGCTTCCCTGGTGTTAGCCCTCATGATCATCGGCTCCTCAGAGAGGAGTCTTCAGGCTTCCTCGGTCAGATGTTCTGTCTGCAAAAGGATTATGAATTTATATACATCATTCATTATATATATACACACACACAATCTGTACATGTGCTACTGGACTGACAGTATCAATCTTATAAAACAGAATGAAATTGGACTACATAGAAATTAGAACTTCTGTTCTCATGGTCTCACACTCAGTTGGATTGTACTGTGCCCCCTGGAACATGTGCACCCCACTTTGGAATCCTGCTCAGAACTCAGAAAAACCTAGGCTGGCAAAACTGAAGGCTCGCTGCATGCTGTCCAGCAGGGAAGCTCCTGAAAGCTGCCAGGGCACTGGGCTGCCCCAGGGCACTCCACTGAGCACTGCCCTTGTTACATACAGTGGGTACTTGGCCCCTGTGCCTAGCTTTGCCTCCAAGTCTCCCAGACAGGGAGTCTTATCTTGCCCAGTCCACCAAACTGGGAGCCACACCGCTCTTGTGGCCCCCCGAACCTCTTCTCTTTCTGTCTAGTCTCCCTCCCACTGAAGTGGACAGCACAGGTTGCACCATTTGTAGTAGTGGCCACTGCAAAGAACCCTCTATGCTGTGTGCTTCTTGGGGGACCTATTTCTGCTTGGAATCAGCCTGAAGGCTCCCCAATATGTGCCTGTGCCTCCTCCAACCACAACCTCTTCTCCCACCCCAGCAACACAAAGTTCTGTTCCCCAGCTTCTGTTCACTTTCCCCAGATTTGTCTGGAGTCTGCTAGTCCTATTCTGTCCCCACAGAGTCCCTGGCTGAGGTACACTAAGTATGACAGCTCAGAAGACATGGCCCAGGCTGCGGGGACAACAGGAGCAAAGGTCAGATAAAGGATGGGTGCCTGGGGAAGATGGTGATGGGAGACAGGGGTGGGAGGAGAAGATCAAGTTGTAGCCAAGACACTGTTGCAGGAAGACTGTCCCAATGACCCTGCCACTCACCTCCTCTAAGAAAGGCCTCCCACCCATAGTCACCTCCTACATGTGTAAACCAATTTGAACCCATGACTGTGTCACCAATTCAGAACTGGACTTGTACACAAGTCCATGATGAACCAATCCATCATCCTTTTTCAAGAAACAGAAGTAGGAAATATGGAGACAGCGAGGCCATTCCCCAGAGAGGCACTGTCCCAAGGTCCTGAGAAGGTTCCCCGATTGTCCTCGTATCACTTAGGGGGAGCTCTGTTACCTGACAATCGAGCCCCAAACCCAAGTCTTCCCTGACTCCTCCTTGCTTTTGCATCCCACATCTAATCCATCTGCAAAACCAGACTCTTCCACCTTTAAGTCACATCCAAAGTATCATCTCTTCCTCCTCACTGCATCACGCCATCCCTTTGCAGGCCACTGTGGTCCTTTACCTGGACTTGGAAAAAAAAAAGTACCAATTGGTCTCCTGCTTCCGTCTTTTGTCTGCTTCCAGACACCAAAGTGGTCCCCCCAGGTGCAGAGCTGCTCACTCCAGCTCCTGGCAGAGCCCTCAGAGAGCTCCTTGTTCCCCTCAAGGTCAAGGCTCAAATCCTGAGATTCGCTGCCCCGTTCTCCCTGCCACCATGGTCACCTGCACTCCCAGCTCCATGACTAACTGGGCTCACCCTGTTTTCTCCCTCCGTTCTGTTCTCCGAGCTTGCTGGCCTTCGGGCTGAGCTTGAGTCACACCAAGCATGTCGCTTCTGAGAACGCTGGACCTGATGTGCCGTGTGCCCCTGCACGTGCGTGGGGTTGCCTCTCTCTTTTCCTTTAGGCCTCTACTCCAGTGTTTCCTATCAGAGAGGCCTTCCTCAGCCTCTGAAATAAAATAGCTCACATAGCCCACTGCTCTCTAACCCCCTCCTGTGCTGGTCAGAGATGATGTATTTCATTTGTGCTCTCATCCAGTCCTCCCACCGCAGTGGGTGCTTAGAGGGATACATTCTGCTGTTTTGACTGCTGCACCCCATGCCTGGGACAGCGCTCAGCATACAGTGGTGTTCAGCACGTACACCGTGGGCGCATGAGCAGGAGTGATGAAGAAGAGGAGGAGTAAGCAGAAGCCTGGGGCAGGGACAGAGTGAGAGACACTAGGGCCCTAAGTCCCGTGAGGAAGAAGTAGCTGAGTTGCTACGAGATGCTGTTCTGCTGCCCCTGCAGCCCAGTGGCTTGAGATTTGTGAACGCTGAGCTCCTAGAATTACTCCCGCCAGCACCTGGAGGCTCTGTTCCCTCCCAGCCAAACCATCAGCCAGCCACCCTCCCCTTCCATGGGGACATCTATGCAGATCTGGTGGGAGTCAGTCCTGGCCACACGTAGGAGCCTGCATCTGGCCCATAAGGACTCCACGTCCCTGGCAACAGTTCTTGGACCCCAAATTAGACAGTGGGGTGCTAATGGGTGCCAAAAGAATGCAGGTCTCTTCATTTGGGCTGTGAGCTGCAATGATGAGGGCTGAGGGCCCCTGAAGACATACCCCACTGCGTGGAGGCATCTGCCTACAAGGAAAAGCACTGCGAGGCAGGTGGAGACCAGCAGAGGAAAGGGAAAAGGGAAAGCGAGCTTGCCTGTATCTTCGGGGCCTCTATGGCTGGGTAGACCTGAAGAGCTATTTTTGGATTTTTCAGGACCAGAGGCCAATATACCAATATATCTTCTCTTTTTTTATTTAAGCAAATGTTTTGTGTGTCCGACACTCACCAGAAAAGTTCCGATCCGAACCATTCTGAGAGCTCCAATGCCCTGTTAAGTAAGGTTTGGTGATTTGTTTTATTTTATCTATAAGTAATGAGAACTAAGATTGTTACACAAAAGAGAGCAGCTTAATGCTCTGCATTTCTGGAAGCACACTCTGCCCATAATGTGAGGCGAGGAGTCCAAGCAGAGACCGTGGAGCAGGGAGGATCACATCAGGCCATCACCAAAGTCCGCCCAGATGACAGCAACCCCACAGACAGCTGCGTTGGCTCCAGGGGGAAACAGACGTGGAAACGTGACAAGGTTCTATTTTTAAGTAAAAAAATAAAGTGCAGAGTAGAGGACACATTGTGCAAGAAAGAGAGAAATTAAGAATTTCTTCACATTTGCATGTGTATACATGAACAGAAAGGTAAGTAGCAATCTAATAAAAGTCATCTCTGAGCAGGAGCAGGGTGGGCAAGAACAGGCAAGAGGGAGATTTTTGTGAGTGTGTTTTAAAAAGAATATAACTTTGTATTGAAAAGTAAATTTAACTCTAAAAAGGAAAGAGAAAGCCAAGTTGCTGACACATAGAAGCACACGTGTTTCACGGATAATCAGATGTCGTGCTTTGGGTTCTGCGGTGGAAGGAGACACCATTGGGTTTGGGGCCCAGTGGGCACTGGTGACCTCCAAACTGCGCTTTCAGCGGTGCACGGAAGGCCTCAGGGTGTGGCAAGTGGAGAAAGCAAGGCGGTGCAGATGGTTCTTCTGAAGGTGGGAAGGGAAGGGTCAGGGGCATGGTCCGAGTGCTCTGGAGACATCCTCCACATCCTCCAGGCCAAGGGCTGTGCTCTGTGGACAGGCCTGTGACTGAGGCTACAGCAGGGCACAGGAAGATGAAGAGAGGCTGCTGAGCTGTGGACACCAGGATCTTGTGGAAGAGGCCTGAAAGAATGAGGTAGCGGCATAAGGGTGAGGGGTGAGGAGGAGCAGGGAGCCCTACCAGGGGCAGACTGCAGGGCAGAGGCACCTGGGTTGCACTGGGGAGAGTGCAGGAGGCACAGCTGCTGTCCTGCCTTGGCAGACACAGGATTTCCGAGACTGTCTCCTGGGGATTCAGAAAGACAAGAGTGAGGGCAGAAGAAGGGAGACCATGCGCTGGGCAGCCCTGGGGTCCACGTGCCCTGCCTCTGCCCTTCAGGGCACAGCAGCCAGTGCCTCACAATTACACTGCCCTCCCCCACACCCAGCTTTCACCCCCTCCCTCACATAGCCCTCTCTCTTCTCATGGTCTGATGTTCCGTTCCCATCGCCCAGGGCCCAGGCCCCAGGCCCAGCTTTAGCTGCCGTGTGAGGAGTCGCACACCAACATGAAGGAACCCAGTATCCCTCAAACCTTGAAGCAGGGCAAAGTGTGGGTGTGAGAGCTGCTCCCAGCCAAGGGCAGAAGGAACCTTGAAGCTGACTCACAAGATCCCTGTGTGGCCACCAACAAGCCCCTCCCTGTCTTTTTTTTTTTTTTGTCTTTTTTTTTTGTCTTTTTGAGACAGTGTCTCTCTATGCAGTTCAGGCTGGCCTTGAGCTCACTTTGTAGCCCAGGCTGGTCTCGAACTTGCAACAATCCTCCTGCCTCAGCCTCCCGAATGCTGGGATTACAGGTGTGAGCCACCACGCCCAGCTTCCCCTCCCTGTCTTTACACCTCCGTTTCCTGATGTGTAAAAGTAGGGTCTCGAGGGCCCCGCCCACTTGGGCATCCTAAACTTCTGTGATTGCATCTGGCAGGTGCCCAGCCTATCTCTGTGTCCAGGAGAAGTTCAGGAAAGTGCCGTGTCAGTGAAATGGGTGCCTGTGATGAGGAAGAGATTGGGGGCCTTTTTAAACTAGAGCAGGAGGGCACAGTTGCTACTGCTGCATCACCTCCCCTCACTCTCCCGGGTCAGCTGGAGGTCTCTGCAGTAGTGAACGCTAAGCCAGATGATGGTGGCTTGAAGGGACCTTGGAGGGTGCAGAACAGGGTACTGGGGAGGGACACAAAGGAAGCAGTCATTCGAGGTCAACTCCATTGCCAGCCTTCTGCCCCCACCCCTGCCTGCCCAAATCATCCTAATACCCTAATTAGCCAGTCCCTCGGGTTCCTGTTAGGCAGGCCGGCTGAGCGCCCAACTCCCGGGGGAACAGCCCTCTCCCCCACCAGACTAATCAGTCCCTAGATCCTTGAGAGCCTGAGCGTACTCAACACACACACACACACACACATGTGCGTGCACACTTCCTTCCCAGAGCCCTGGGCTCCACTCCAGCCTTGGGAGGGTTAATGTAGGGTGGTTCTGAGTTTCCCCCAGTGAAGGTGACCCCATTTGAGATGACTGGAGAGTTGAAGAGCAACCAAAGTTTAGGAAGTCTCTCCAATTTGGGGTTTTCTCTCAACTTGTGGGATCAGGGTGTATAGCAAAAGATGAAGCCATTATTGGGGTACTCAGTGGTACTTACCCCAAGCCCTCGGGCTTGTGTTTCTCCGGCCCCTACATATGGTCAATATTCACCCCAACCCAGACCTCCTCCTTTCTGTTTCCCCCTCTCTGAGCTATCTCCCCACCTCCTACCCCCCGACACCCGCACTGTCAGCCCAAACACATGATAAATTGCCCTGTCAACAGAATTCATTCAGGGACCAATTAATTCCACAGAAATGAACCAGGAGCCATCAGTTGCTGAAAAACTCAGAGAGCAGGGAGCAGAGGGAGGGGTGGAGGCAGGGGGCGGGCAGCAGGGGAGGGTACGGGGAGGCTGGGGAAGTTAGTCTGACAGAAATTGGTCATTTAATGCTTAAGTGCACGCTAGACAGCCCTGTCATCGCCTGCGGCCCCCGCGCGGGATTAATTATCAGAGGAGGTGAGGGCAGCCCAGCCTAGCCCAGTCGTCTGTCACCAAGGAAGGTTGGAGTCACCCAGGCCTTGGGCCACCCTGGGTTTCACTTCCAAGTCTGCAGCCCTCCTGCTTCTTCAACTCCAGGACCCCCAGGTCCAAGCTCAAGGCCCGGCCACCTGTAGTCACACGGTGCCACTGTCAAGCCCAAGCAGATGACTGCCTCGGTCCCTGAGCTGGGCCAGGCCCTGTGATGCCTGTGCTCCCTTATCATCACCCACGGGCACCTTGGGGGAAGCACAGTTGTCCATGCCCTGATCCTCATCTGTGGGAAGGAGCCTTTGTCCACTGAAATCTCAAGCCAGAGGCCCGCCAATCATGCTGACTCCTCCCTCTTCCTCAACCGCTTATCCAATCAGAACCCAAGAATTCACCGTCCCAGAAGAATGTCAGACCCGCGGCTGGCAGCTTGCTTCTACCTCTACCACCACTCCAGACTGAGCCACTATGGCTCTGCCTGCTCTCCGGACTTAACTTTTGTTTGTAGCAAATATAATCCTTGAAAATATAAATCTCATCCTGCAGTTCCCACCCCCACCACTGTGCACACGTGCACGTGCACGCACACACATGCACACAAATCAAACTTCCAGCTTGATTCTCTGGTGCACCTTTATCAAGCCCAAAACCTAAGTCAGTGACGGTGAACCATTTAGAGGCCAAGTGTCCAACCACAACCACAACTCACTTACTTATCTCAGAGTACCAGCACTGCAATTAAATCTGAATAGTGAGGTTTTAGTTTAGAAAAAGTCATACAATTCATGCATTAACATCTTTCGTCTTAAAAGAAAAATAAATAGCATGCATGCACTAGATCTGCCGCCACTGCCCTAAGTGATTTACCGCTCTAAGGCGCCACTCTGGTGGTGGCACACCTGGGGTCCAAGGGCCGCAGCTGCCTCTCTGTGTCACCGGAAGCTCTGAAGGTCCAACACCACTGCTGCAGTCCACACCTCAGCCCAGCCTTACTTCCACATGTCCCTGAGCTGCCTGCCGCAGCCGCTGGCCCTCACTCCGAGCCTTTGCACACCCTCCTCACTCAGCACGAAGACCTCTTTTCACCTGCAGCTCCCACCAGTCACTTCCCAGCTCCTTTGGATCTCAGACTGGATGTCACTGCGGCCAGGAAGCCTTTCCTAATGCCTTAATGTGCTTTTTGTGCAGCTCCCAGACTTCCCTATTCATCACCGTGTTACCCTGGTCTGTCTTTCCCCAAAATGTTA
Source organism: Dolichotis patagonum (assembly GCA_004027295.1). NCBI lineage: Eukaryota > Metazoa > Chordata > Mammalia > Rodentia > Caviidae > Dolichotis > Dolichotis patagonum. The sequence goes on along the minus strand of PVJX010004147.1, from coordinate 3,815 downwards.
GGTTCCATGAAAATGGAGTCCATGTTTATTCGCAGGACCTGGCACTTAACGGACACAAGGAAATCCTTGTTCATGAGTGAATGGATGAATAAATGCCTGGTCCTGTCTTGGCTCTGCCCCTAGCCTGACTGTGAGGCCAAGCTCCACAGAGGCAGAACTCTCCCCACAGCCCAAGCCAGGCTGGGGTGACCCAAGAGGCAAGAGACTTCCAGAAAATACAGCATAGGTTGGCGTGTGAGCCCATCAGATGGACACAAGCCAGCTGCGTGGGTGGACTGAGATGAAGCAGAAGCTACTGAGACCTGACAGTGACAGTGGCAGAGAGGGTGCTGGGGAGGGGCCGTTCCGAGGGGCCTGGGAGAAGGCAGCTCTGCTCAGAACTGAGTGCTGGCTGCCACCTGCCACCGGGGCTGCTCAGGGCAAGGATGCACAGTTAGAAGGGAACTTTCCAAAACTGATTTTGGTCTGTTCACTAGAGGTTGAGCTGACAGAACTTGGAGGGTGACTGGGTGAGAGGAGACCAATTTGGAATGGGCAATGAATGCCAGGCTGAGCCTGCCCTTCTTCCTGCCCTTAATGTGGAGTGAGGGGGTATAGACTCTGCTTCTAAGGATGGCCGGGTGCAAAGTGTTACTTTCAAAGTTAATTCTGGCTGCTAGACAGGGTTGGTGACAGGAAAATTGAATCGGAGAGACCACTAGGATAGAGTAAGAGTGAGAAAGAACGAGGGGCCAGGCTCTGGGGAAGGAAGGTCTGGATAGAGAAGTCGCCCTGCTGAGCGAGGGCCTTGAGGTGAGCGGGTGGGCTTCACCTCCAGCTCTGGGCCCACGAAGGGCTGGGCACGGCCTCATTCAGGCTGCATATCTGGACTCGACTGCCGACTGGACATGAAGGGGAGGGAGAGAAACAGCAAAGATGACTGCTTCCGCAGGCCGGGTTCCAAGCGGTTCCAAGGGGAGGAGAGGGGCACCAGCAGAGGTGAGAAGAAAGGTTGGCTTGCGGCCAGAACAAAAGCACCACGTGTTCTGAGTGCATGTGCCTGAGTGTAACACACCTAGGCACAGAGTCCAGGAGGCAATTCCAGGGGAGTGGCCCAGCCTTTGGGAACAGAGTCCTGCCCCTCTCTCCTACCCTCCACAATCTCCATTTTAGTTTGGGTGGCCTATATACTTCTATAATAAAGTTCGGTACAATACTGAATCCAAGAAAATGTATAGTAACATGACAGTAAAGATACATCGCCGTGAAGGTAAAAGTGATAGTGATGACTATCACTGTGATGACATAATCTAGACACAAGAGAACCATGCGCTACTTCACTAATGTCAATGAGGACGTGACAGGTCAGTCACCGTGGGCCCTAAGGATATAACCATATGATCACAATGCTGCAGACGAAGGCACAGAACCCAGCACGCAAACAACAGCCTGACAGTGCAATCATGGTAACTCAGTAAGGATGTCCTGACATGGTGGCAGATGTGATAGCAGGGTGTGGCAACAGTGTCACACTATGACAGCTCAAAAGCATTAGAAGAGAATGTGGAGCCCTTAACCTAAACCTCAGGACCTGGGAATGGAGAAAGCCCTTTGCAAGTCTGAAAAGAAGTTTCCTCGGGGTGTCAAAGAGGCCTGGAAGCAGCTTCTTGAGGGAGGCTACAGTCCGGAGCAGGAAAGAGCTGAGCCAAGCAGCTCAGGAAGGTGGAAGGTGGGAAGGACCCAGCTCTGTGGGGCTGGTCAGGGTGGGGGGCAGACTGGAGGCAGAAGCACTCTGACTGTGAATAACACCTCAGCATCCTTGGTGACAGTCAATATTCTAATTGCTCACTGGGTCCAAGGAGGGCCTGCTCTTTCAAAGCTAAAAGATGGAGGAAATCACAATCAGTCCTTGTAAGATCCTTGAAATCATCAGATCAATAATATGACAGAACCCAGCTAATCATACACAACTGAAAATGATTCACATGTATCCAACATTTACCCTGTGCTGGCACTCTGTGAAGTGTTTTTTCTGAATCATGCACAATAAATAACTTGGTGAAGAAATTTTTATTATTTCAGTTTTACAGATAAAGATATGAAGACCCAGAGAGATTAATATATCTGGTCAAAACTATCTATCCATAGTAGCAAGAAAAGGTGAAGTTAGAATCCAAACTCACATCTATATCCCTTTAAACTGCACCTGGGCAGTTTAATGGGCATAAATACATGAAGAAATGTTCACCATCACTGATCATTTGAGAAATGCAAATTAAAACAACACTGAGATTTCATTTTACTCTGGAAAGAATAGCTGCCATCAAGAAATCAACTGATAACAAATGTTGGCAAGGCTGCGGGGGGAAAGGAACACTGCTCCACTGTTGGTGGGAGTGTAGACTGGTGCAACCACTATGGAAATCAGTATGAAGAATTCTCAGAAGACTAGGACTGGAAGCTCCATTCAACCCAGCTATTCCCCCCCTGGGTATTTTCCCAGAAAAACTGAAAAGGTCATGTCACAGGGATATATGTGCACCCATGTTCATAGCAGCACAATTTGTAATAGCTAAATCTTGGAAACAACCAAGATGCCCATCAACCACAGAGTGGATGAAAAAGATGTGGTATTTTTATACAATGGAATATTACCCAGCTATGAAGAAGGATGATCTTGAGGCCCTCATAGGTAAATGGAGACAACTTGAGACTACCCTCATTAGTGAAATAAATAAGAATCATATTTATAAATATCACATTGTGTCTCTAGTGTAAAAAGTAATAAGAAATGTAGGAGTAATAAAACCCAAAATGTGTAATTGCTACTGTAAAAAAGAGAGGAAAAGAAAGTGCTCTAAAGGATATAACTGCATGTATTTGTTTAAGTGTGTAAGATGGAGATTGAACAAGATGGCGGACTGGTAGGTAGCAGGAGAGAGACCCTCTCTGAGAGAGACAGCTCAAATCCCAGAATAAAACACCCTGGAGAGACCCAAACAGAGAGAGATAGACTCTCACAACACAGAAAGAAACTAAAGTGCAAAAGTCCGCTTGAATATGAGGTCCTGGGGCTACTATTAGTGAAGAAAAGATCAGCGAGCACGGTGCCCTCCTCGAGACGCTTGAATTCCGCCCGACCTGAACAAGCGATCCGCACCATAGTGACTGGCTTGAGCCACCGGAGCGCGGAGCTGAACAGCCCTGCATGCAGCTCGCCCGGACCGGCCCTGCACTCGACCCACCCGGAGGCACCGAGAATTCCCACCACAGCCACGCTGAACTCAGAGGTCAGGGAGTCCTGCAGTTCTCGGGATGGGCATCGGCATGTGGTTTCGGGATGGGCATCGGCACGTGGTGAGTGGTGGGAATGGGACCCTCCCACAGGAAACGGGTAACTGACTGGACGACATGTTGGATTTGGGCAGGACAGCCCTAACTCCATAACGAAGTGGCTTCAGCTGGTTGCTCCCCTCGCTGAGCAGATTGGTGGGATCTGCTTGGATTAGGCCTCGCCCCTGGCAGGGAGACAGTGAGTCACTACAATAATACTTCCCTGAGATCAGTGCACGCTGACACAGTGAAGGCCTACAGGGGTTGACTGGCCCAGAGGGAAGGAGCTAGCGCACACTGCCCATGGGTGAACTCTAATCTCTGATAACCTATTGAAGAGGGCTAAAGCTCCTAGCCTGCGCCCTCTAGAGGAGCCTTAACCAACAAGAAAAGGGTCTGGGCATTACACTGTACACTTGTATGGAAGGAACCAAAAACATGACGAAAGGGAGAAATAAGAAAACACTCCCAGCCCCCAACCCTGAGAACATTGATCCAGGAGA